>JADLZL010000497.1:0-84759 GCA_015844335.1 Chrysopogon serrulatus | reverse complement strand
CGCAACCCTACACCCCTTTCGCACCCCCAATTCGCTTCGTTTCATGGCGGCTGCCTCCCATATTCAAACCCCACAATCGAAGCCCTCACGGTCCCCACGATTTCCTCCCGCTCCGGGCCTCATCATAGGCCGCCTGGCGGCTTCCTCCTCCAGCGCCACCGCCCGCCCGCCGATAACGACAGCGACACCTACCTCATGGAGCTTCCTGCGTCTCCAGGATCGCCGGCGGCAAGTTCTAGAACAAAAAGGCCCGGAGGAGCTCGCGTCGGCACCCTGCTTCGTCGGCCTGGTCAGCGGCCCGAAAAAATACGGCAACAACGCCATAGCCGTCATCAACGCGCACAGCGTCGGGCGGCTACCTCCCGAGAACCTGCGGCGGTGCTCGCCAGCTCTCAACTCCACCCTCGCGCCCTCCACGGCGCGGCATCGTGCAGTGCGGCGACGAGTCAACCTCACTGCCAGGATCCACCTCTTAGCGCCTCGCTCCACGCCGCCCACGTCGAGGAGCCAGCGCTCCGCTGGGCGGCCTCAAACTCATCCACGCCGGCCACCCGAGTTCGCCCTCTCCCCAGGTGCCGTGGTGATTAGGCAGAGACCAATAATACCAACACCTTAACCGGGACGTCGATAAGCTCTTCTCTTGTGGGGAAGAAGGAAAGAACCAGATTCAGCCCATGGACCCGCCGGGGATGTCGTGCTATCCGAGCTTTTCGCCCACCAGAAGGAGGCGCTGGGGTGGATGGTGCACGGGGAGGAATCCGTGACCTGCCGCCCTTCTGGCAAGAATGTGAAGATGGGGATTCGAGAACGATGCTTACCCATCAGAAGACGGAGAGACGGCCACCACCCTGATGATATTGGGCTAGGGAAGACCCTTACGCTCCTGTCATTGATTGGAAGGACCAAAGCTCGCAATGTGGGTGTGAAGAATGCTCAAGGGGGCAAGCAGTGGAAGGTCGAGGATGCAGGGGAGGGTTCGCGGACCACGCTTGTAGTGTGGCCGCTCTCAGTATTGTCGTCTTGGGTGACACAGCTGGAGGAGCACTTGAAAGAAGACATCCTGAAAGTTTACATGTACCATGGCGAGCGGATGAAAGATAAGAAGGAGCTGTTGAAGTATGATCTCGTTCTTACCACCTACAGCATCCTGGGGACAGAATTTAGGCAGGAGGACTCACCGGTGAAGGATATTGAGTGGTTTCATGATTCTGATGAAGCACATGTGATCAAGAACTCTTCAGCACAGCAGACGAATGCAGTCATCGCTTTGAATGCAGAGAGGCGGTGGGTGGTCACTGGGACACCCATTCACAACAGCTCGTTTGATTTGTACCCCTCATGGCATTTTTAAGATTCCAGCCTTTCTCAATCGAGGGCTACTGGCAGGACTTGATCCAGCAGCCCTTAGAGAAACGGAATAAGACTGGGTTGTCACGGTTGCAAGTAAGTTAACTTGAATTTTCATTCTTAGTTTTCATGTATAGGCCATCTTTATCGATTCATTGCACAACTGTAAGATCTGGGGATTAGAAATTATGGGTAGCTGCATCAAATGCTCTTGAATGGTAAAAGGCTCTGACTTGCAAACCTGATAGCACAGTTACCAAGTTATATGCGTAACTCCTCATTCTATTTTAGTGGTAGGACGTCTTGCAGTCTGTGTATGTAGTTGGGTTGTGCGGTGTATGTCTTTGAACTCAAATGTTACTTGGCAGTTACCATCACAATTTGTTCCACATATATAATTAGCATCATATTATTTATACCTGGTTCCAACATGGCACAGCATGCTGTAAAAAAGAACATGACACACTGGTCTACTTTAATTTGTAAATGTGCTGTTTGAAACACAGTTTCGTAGCAATCTAAAAAAATGCCTATCTTTCACTCACAAAATCTTGAATTTCTTTTGTCTGCTTATCCCAGAACCTCCTAGGCGCTATTTCGCTGCGCAGAATCAAAGAGAGACACATTGGAACCAAGAGCATGGTTGAACTTCCTCTCCAAAACTGTTTTGGCATGTTATATTGATCTTTCTTCAGAGGAGCGTGAATACTATGATCAGATGGAACAGGAAGGGAAAACCAAAATACAGGAATTTGGTGGCAAGGATTCAATTTTGAGTAATTACACAACTGTGCTTTACTTCATTTTGAGGCTCCGCCAGCTGTGTAATGATGTTGCATTGTGTCCTCTAGACATGAAAGCATGGTTTCCTGCAAACTCTATCAAAGGTACGCCTTTTTTCCTTCTATTTTAATTCTGACTTGTTGTTACCATGATATTCTATGGCCATAGCAAGCTTTTCATCTGCCCAACTTGATAGTTGAAATGTGCTAACTCAAAATGGATGGACTTGTTACTTTAAAAATAATATATTAATATGTCAGCTAAAAAGCCTTTTTAACTTATCAGCTAACAAGATTTTCTTCTCACAAGAAATTAGCTGTTTCAACAGTGTTTTGGCTTATTAGCCGACTTATAAGTCCCTGCCGAACAAGCCAGATCATGTTAGTTTTCATCTAGTTAATGAAGTTTTATGTTAATTTTTTTTTTGGAAAGAAGTTCTATCTTATTTTTTATTTAAACCCAAATGGCAAGTAGTAATTGCTTTTAGTTTACTCATTCAGGATTAGCAAATGATAGTAATTGGTTTTATGTTTTTTTATTAAACATACATCTCTTGTTGGAGTGGATGGTTAGTGTGTATAAAGTGACAGGGAATTATATTAGAGAAGTAAAGAAACTCATTTTATTCACCAACGTTGCCTTTGATCATTGCATGGTCATTAAAGCATGTGCCCTCAGATCGTTTTCTACAAGAGTCCAATATTGTCGGATTACTCTTGTTCTAAGACACCACATTGCCAAGAAATTTGTCATTATGCTCTCAGCTCAGCCAACCAAAGTGATGTAGTGGGGTCCCTTCTCTGCTTTATGGAGAAAAAGAACTTTGATTTTGAAAGGGCATCATCAATAATAAGTTTCATTCCTTGCTTGGGAACTTTGGAAATTGCGCAATGATAAAGTTTTCCAGAGAAGGGACCCCACTACATCACTTTGGTTGGCTAATTTCAAGAATCAATGTCTTCTTCAATCTCTTAGATTCAGGGATGACCTTAGGTCATCCTTTTGTTTTTGGCTCGATGCTTTCAGTTAATCTGGTTGTAAGTATAACCCAGTGTTTTTTCTATTTAATTTAATACAAAATCTACTATGGGTTCTCCCCCAAAGTTTTTGCCATAAAAAAAGTTTCATTCCTTTATTCCTTAGAAAAAAATTGTTATTTATTATCAAGCCTAGCAATTGTTAACTAAAAGGATTTAATCATAGTAGAAATGTAGAATACACCCTCCTACCACAAATTTAAATTGTTTTGGACATTGGAATGGTCTACAACACAGATCATTAATTATAACAGTTTCTATAAAAATATGGTCTACAATGTGTATTTTTCATGATTAATCTGGCAACATCACACTATTATATTGTTAATCGACCTGGCTCTATATGTTTTGATAGTCAAAGTTATAAAATTTGACTCAAGAATCCTAAAAGTACTTATATATACAATCTGCTAGAATATGAAATATTTTGTATGGTTCATACCAGTTAAGTTACACAGTCAGATCTAGTGATTAGCTTAGGTTATCGATGCTTAATGAAATCCTAAGGCCGATTAGTGAGAAGTGCTTGAATGTATAATGAGTTAATGGCTAATCTTTGCGTTCTTGAGATATATGAACTAAAAAGCTGGAAAAATTGGGGAGAGAATCAGTTTATCATTTCTAATAGTTTAGATTTTCCTATCCTTTTGTTATGATCATTACAACCTAAGGTGGTGGTGTTCTTTCACTTTGATGTGCCTTCATGCAGATGTGTCCAAAAACCCAGAGCTGTTGAAGAAACTGGCCTCATTGGTTGATGATGGAGATGACTTTGACTGTCCGATTTGCCACTGTCCGCCAACTAAAACTATCATAACCAGCTGCACTCACATATACTGCCAAACCTGCATCATGAAAATCCTCAAGAGCTCCAGTTCCCGCTGTCCAATGTGCAGGCGCACCTTATCCAAAGAGGACCTCTTCCTTGCTCCAGAGGTAGAGCATCCTGATGAAGATGGATCAAGCAAACTCGAGTCTGACAGGCCCCTCTCCTCCAAGGTTCAAGCATTGCTGAAGCTGCTGAAGGCTTCACAGAACGAAGACCCCTTGTCGAAGTCTGTTGTTTTTTCTCAGTTCAAGCAAATGCTGATCTTGCTGGAAGCGCCCCTCAGAAAGGCAGGCTTTAAGACACTAAGCCTCGACGGCTCAATGAACCCGAAGAAGAGGCTGCAAGTCATCCAAGAATTCACTCACGGTGGCCCTGACTCCCCAACTGTGCTATTGGCCAGCTTGAAAGCCGCGGGAGCTGGCGTGAACCTTACAGCTGCCTCGACGGTGTACCTGTTCGACCCCTGGTGGAACCCCGCGGTAGAGGAGCAAGCCATGGACAGGGTGCACCGGATTGGACAGAACAAAGAAGTGAAGGTGATAAGGCTCATCGTGAAGGGCAGCATCGAGGAGAGGATACTGGCCCTGCAGGAGAGGAAGAGGGCTGATCAGCAGCGCATTCGGGAAGAAGGGGAGGCTGATGAGCAGCGCATTCCAAGGGAAGAAAGGAGGCTGGTGGTGGTAGTAGATGAGAAGGAGATTCTGTTGCGTGTACGAAGAGCTCTGGGGGTGATGTTGTAGGGGCAAGATAAACCATCAACCAAAGGTTTTGTTGGTGGTGGTATCTGATGTTAGGCCTTATTTAGATGGAGGAGGTAGTGGTAACGTTCCTTTTGTTTGTAAGTGGTAAATATTGCTAGCTCTGGGGGGATAGTTGATTTATAACCAAACTGGCGATTAGTTATTTTTTACTTTACCATTAGAGGCTTTTTGTGAAAAACTTTGTGATGAAGGGGAAAAAGTTCTGATGTTAGAAGAGCTCAACTGGTATTTCAGTTTGCCCATCAGTGTAGGCAGTTCAGTGTAGGCAACTAGGCATAGGTAGGGGGGGGGCTGGAAGAAAATGAAATCCAGGCATTCGTGCATATATATCCTCTGATGCTAAACATTCATTAGCACTAGATCAGTGCTAAATGGATGGTGGGTATGCTTTTGGAGTCCTGAGCTGTGATGATGAATTGCGTACTGCCTGTGATTACTGAACACGATTAAATCTCGAGTAGTGCTTGTGCTAAATGAATTGCGTTTGTACCTTTGCTATTATGACTTCATCCAATTGGACAGTCAGTACTCAGAAGAGTACTGCTGGGTGCTGGCCTACTGGGCTTGGGAAAGGGACATCCAAAAATCGGGGTTGCTGCAAGGATGGGTATTTCCTAACTAGTAAATTATAAGCTACACAGCGGAATCATACCAGTTCATCCAGCACACTGAACAAAATGCTACCAACTACTACTAGATAACAGTGGTGGCAAGCAACAGATTTGCAATTTAATTACCCTAGTGCACCCTGCACAAATGTGCTCTCTTCATCCTTCTGGTTTCAAATACACAAAAGGCAATGAGCTGGAATTTAGCTGCTTGTTCAGTTTGGGAGACAAAAAGCAATAACAGAACAAGCTCTCATTGAGCTGGCTACAACACCCGGCCTTTTTTTTTTTTTTTTTCGCATCTTAGGTGGCTACAAGATAACAAGAGGATACCGTATGATGCCCTTTTATTCGTCGCATACAGAGTAGTCTTTGTTAAAAGAAATACGGATAGCAGGCATATGCTGCTCTAGGATGATTTTTCTGCACCTCTACTTTGCATCCCTAGACAGAAAATTATGTGTCTGGGTGTCCCTCACGTTGGAGAGTCCATCCACGGCATCCCCCCGCTCGAACACAGCTGCTGCCCCCATTCCAGATCCTGCAGTTGGAAAGGCACAGCATGTTGACATTCATTGCTAGTAGTCTTGTACACATGTAAGAAAATGAGAAAACAAGGATGGCAAGAAATACCAATACACATGGTGACAACGCCAAATCTGCAGTCTCTGCCCCGGCGCTTCATTTCATTTAGAAGAGTAGCCACACACCGGGCACCTGAAACGATACAACGAATCGCCAGTTTATACTCAGGAAAACCTGGTAATATTAGGTACCAACGGCAATGGTAGAGCAGTTCCCTGATAATCTCACATTAAAGTAGATGTTCCATTACCTGTTGCACCCAGAGGGTGTCCAAGAGCAATCGCGCCTCCGTTTACATTTACTTTGGAACGGTCCAGCCCCAACTTGTTGCAGCAATAAACAAACTGAGAGGCAAAGGCCTACGCATGGATGATCCAGTAATTAGATATTACAGATAAATAGGTGAGAGAAGAGGATGTAGATCAAGGCAATTAACACAGACCTCATTCAGTTCAAACAGATCAATGTCTCCAATCTCTAGGCCAGCAGACTTCACTGCAGCAGGAATGGCCACAGCAGGACCAACACCCATAACAGCTGGATCCACTCCAACAGCGGCAAAGCTCCTAATAGATGATGTCAAGCAATGGTGAATGTAACAACGAATTGAGCAAAATATATGTCTGAAACAACGACGACAATGTGAACTAATCAAGATTATATATAGGAAGGCATATTTGGCACCTGAAAACACCAAGAATAGGAAGCCCTTTCTTCAGAGCTACAGATCTCTTCATGAGAAGAACAGCTCCAGCACCATCACTCACTTGGCTTGAATTGCCTATACAGTTTGATTGATTTATCAGATAATGTTTCAGCAGTGAGCGAAAAAAATATATATGCAAAGGGAGGATCACCAGAAAAGATTGACTTCTGCAATACCTGCAGTTGTAGTCCCATCCTTTTTAAAAACAGGTTTAAGTTTTGCCAATCCAGATGCTGTGGTCCCTGGCCTGATCCCGTCATCAACAGATATCACAACATTCTTCTCCTCTCCAGTTTTAGGATCAACAATCTACAGGGTATGGAGTGTCAGCAAACACTCAAAATAAAAAATATTAAAAAAAATTATGTTGTTAACTAGACTGAAAATTTTGTCAGACAACGAGCACATTATTTACTTTGTATAAGTTGACATAGTTGAAATTACTGATGTTGGCACGAGTACGTTAACATTAAGCTGTTGCTAGTTTGTACTTGAAAGAAGTTGGAGGTGCAAGAAAAGAGAGTTTCAATCCATCTTACCTTTGTTGGCACGGGAACAATCTCATCCTTAAATTTTCCAGAGGCCGTGGCTGCAGCAGCTCTCCTATGAGACTCAGCCTGACAAAACAAAGGCTTAGTTATTATCTTGGCCTAAACAAATACATTAATACAGTCCACACCTCATGAGAAACTCACAGCGGCCTGATCTTGCTCTTGCCTGGTTACACCATATCGATGGGCGACATTTTCAGAAGTAATTCCCATGGGCAGAAGACAATCCTGTGCTTTCTGGAATGCACTTATCTGCAGAGAAAAAGTGTTATGAAAGTTTTGTTTTTTTAAAAAGAAGAATGAATCTATTTCAATTTACAGTGTGATTAATAATCCTTACTTTTGGGTTAACTTGTCCTTCCCAACCAATGGAATTTATGGACATGGATTCCAAACCAGCACCAATCCCTGTTTTGAGGAAAAGCAGCGATTCAGCAGCCAAACTAAAGCACAACAGCAAAACTAACATGCATATTCAGATAGTATAGTACCTATGTCATAGTAACCAGCCTTTATAGCAGCGGCGACATCTGCTACTGCCTGTAGCCCAGATGAACACTGGCGGTTGACAGTTCTAACAGGAACAGTTTCTACAACAACAAAAAGGAGCAGTGAACATTTTGTGCACCGAATAAGAATCCTCATCTTCATATTTGGTTACCATGCATGATCGCAACACACAGGGATTACCAGGGAATCCAGCAAACAACGCAGCCATCCTGCACTCATTGGCACGCTGGGAACCAGGGCCGAGCACCGTCCCAACCACGATGTCACCAATGTCAGCTGGATTGATTCTAGTGTTGTCCAGAACAGCCTGTACGGAATGGGGGAAACGACAGTAACAGAACAATGAGCGCGTGAAACATTTCTCACTTGCAATGTTAACTCCTCCTACGCATGTTTGTTTATTATAAGCAGGGCCAAACACTTATGTGAAAAGGGAGCAGAGAAATAAGACAGGAGCAGCTAAGCGAACCTTGAGAACAACAGTGAGGAGGTCCTCTGGGTAGGTGTCCTTGAAACCTCCTCGCTTGGCCTTGCATATCGGCGTCCGGTAGGCACTGCGATGACACCGCAAAGAGCGAAATGGTATGGTGTCCTCATTATTTCAGTGATTGGTATAGACAGACTGACAGTGCAAAGGACTAAAACAGCAGAGCCTTGCAATTCCCTCCCTCACAGGAGGTGTGCGATTCTTTTGTTGAATGATGAATTGAACTGATTGGCTGGATAAGCTCTGTGCATCGTTTCTTGTCATTAACGCTACCATTCTCGTAAATCAAGTTGACTTGGTGACGCGTTCTCGCTGCTAAGTAGTGCGTATACTATAGTATATATACAAGGTAATAATAATAAGCAAACTAAATCACTGAGTTGCCTTGCCCCCTCGCCGAGCCATGGATCAGAAGGGGCGAGCGGCAGTTTCAGCTCTCGCGCCACAGGATCAGTTAGCTAGCACACCACATGTCCAGTCTAGGAGTCGGTCTTATATCTACTTGAGAATTTTGAGCAGGAGGGACCGAGGGAGGGAGGGATAGGGAGGCTTACGCAACGACGACGACATCGTCCCCGAAGGAGGATGTCCTCTGGTAGGCGGCGCTGTCCCCGGCCGCGCACGCCGACGCCTGGACCGTCACGCAGACGCAGCAGAGAAGAATCGATGAGCCAAGGCAAGCCAAACCCAATCAAATGACAGAGAGAAGCGAGGCGCAGATCGGGAGCTCACCGCAAGCTGAGGCTGCGCGGAGGAAGCGGAGGCGGAGGGGGACGGGAGGAGGTGCGCCAGGAGGACCCGCTGCCGGTCGATCGCCTTCTCCATGGCTGGTCTGGGTCGCTTCGGGCCGGCGGAAGCGGAGGAAGGCAGAGGCGGTTGCGGGGGAGTCTGGAGAATTGATTGCTTCCTTCGCCTACCTCTTATCGTCGCCGAGCCGCGACGCGCCGGCACGTCACCGCCACGCCACCGCACGGGCAGGCACGGATCTCGATTGAAATCAGCGGGGACAGGATGAGGATCACTCTCACCAGTCCGTGCCCCATGCCATGATGTGATGCCGACCACCCCCCCCCTAGAAGCCTTTGCTTGCACGTTTTAGATACCTCTGTATATCCTAGCTAGTCTACACTCGTCCATAAAACAATTTTGAAAACGCCGTCAATAAGTTTTGTCTTCGTAAAATTTTCATCATTTATCTTTACCTATCTCTCTCCTCCTTTTACGCTATAATGTAAGCTACTCTATAAAATCCCATTGAGACCTATCTTAAAAAAGAATGTAAAAAAGAATGATGTTTATGGAAGAACCATATCATAAAGAGATACACTAGATAGACGATGAAGGGAGAAGACATGTGATTAGACAAAATAAATTATATAAATCTTTTCATTAGGTCAATCTTAGTAGAGAGTTTCTATGGTGTTGTTTTCAAAACTATCATGTCACATAGAACAAAATAAAATATAGATGAAACACCCACTCTCAATAAAAAACATTCATTTTATGGTTTTCTAGTTATTTAATTTTATGATTTATAGGGAGTTGGTAATCACGACGAAAGATGTTCAACCCCTCAAAACTCCATTCTTATCTCTTTTTTAAAAAAAAACGTTGCCACATCATAATGAACACTTACATGTCAGTTTATTAAATTTAAATGAAACTCTCATTAAGACTAACCTTGAAAATATAGTTTATCATGTATCGTGTCTACGTAAAATAAAACCACAAAACTGCATGGTCAAGGAAAAAAAGATAGATAATTGAACTATGACGGATCTACTCAATTTTATTTGGGTTTCAGGTGTTTATGTATATCTTTTGATTCTTTAGAATGTCGTTACAGCATGTTGTGTTGAATTTTTTTGTCTATACTTTAATAAGAAGAAGATAGACAAATCTTTCACATGATCGAGAAAAAGAAAGAGAATAGGAAGAAAGAATTGAACTCGGACGGATCCATGCAATTTTGTTCGGCCGTTTAGGCCGCACTCTGCCATATGCCAGCCAACCTGGAGAGCCGTAGAGTTGTTGGAGGATATACTGTACGTCGCACCCGATATAGTAATGGCCGCTACTCGCCGGTATGGAACGGAACGTGCCATGACTCACGAATTTGTCGCCAGCTGCCGCCGTCACGCCTGACGTAGGCTTCACTGGTCGGCTTGGCTTCCTTCCTTCCTTTTGTTGGGCTCGAGGCCCACGGAAAAACCCACACTTACTCCGTCGAATTACGCTGGCAGCTAGGGTGGAAAATCCTCGGCCCAAAATTAAAGGCCCAGCCCATAAGGTGAAACCCTAACTAACTTTGTAACCCCTCCTTCCCAATCCCGCCGCAAAACCACCAGCTGCCGCCCGCCCTCACTCACCGCCGGCATCCAAGCCCGCCCAAGAACGCCACCACCAAGGAGAAGAAGAGGACTGGAGCAGGAAAGCTACTGCGGCAGTGTTAGGGCACAACTCACTGCGCCCGCCCCTCACCGCCGGCAACGTGACACCACAGGCCCGACTCTCTATTCCTTGCCAGCTCTACTCCGATGGCCCCCGTGAAGTCCGACGCCGAGGAGGAGGAGTGGTCCGATTCCGACTTCGATGATGATGCTTCCGACTCCGAGGTCGCCGAAGCTCTCGACTGGCTCGACGCCGTGGAGGGCCCTGACGGCTCAGCTCGGCCCTCCGGCGCCTTCTCGGCCTCCGGAGCCGGGGCTGCCGCGCGCAGGCCTAACGCACACGGCGGCGTGCTCTCTCGCCCGCTCCAGCCGCTCTCTAACCGGACCCAGAAGCTGGCATCGCACGTCCGTGCTACCCCCTTGGAGGTATATATACATTCCGTCTTCCAAGTAGTTTAATTTGCTGTCATATTATGGCCTACGGCTATGAAATGATTTAAATTTGAGAGAGTTCTTAGGACTTATTAGGAGCTGGTTCTACTCAAGTATGGTGATAATCCTGTGGTGACATAGAACACACGATGATCTATCTATATATAACAGTTCCAAGTTTAGACTAGATGTATGCACTGTATCAGTTTGGAGCACGTCTAAAAGGATAGGTTGCTTATGATATGGTAAACACAATTAACACACTTTAACTCATGGGAGATTTTGGAAAATGCATGATATGCAAATTGGAGTGTTCATTTGGCTTGTGCTGAATGTTTCTTGTGGCTTGTCTGGAGTGATTCAGGAGTGGGAAGGTAGGATGAACGTGGGGATGTCAAACTCCGTCACAACTGCAATCAGGGATAGCATAAGGGACACGGCGATTGGGAAAATAAGGAACACTGAGAAGGCTGATCGTGCTACAGTGGAACAGGTATGTAAAATGTTCTCATTTGTGTTGAGGTGTTTTCTTCCTTGTGCTTTCTGGAATTGAAGTTGTTCTCATGCACTTGCACAATCCTGTTGTACCATTCCACCCTTTTGAACCTGGCTAGCTTTCCTGTTAAGTGGCTGGCTGCTGCTTGGTTCCTGCTTTGCTTATGCAACAATGAAAGGAATAAAAATCAAAATTTATTGCATAACTTTTTTGCTTGGATGTATGATGTACGTGATGTGAATTTGTTTTGGCTTTAGCCTCATGTTCTACCTTTTATGGCAACATTTTGAAAAACCCAAACCACTTGAGTATTTGATCCAAATGGCCCAAGGGTTGGATGCATTACAAAAAAATGTGCAGAACTTCTCTAGCTATAATTATATTCATTGCCTGTAAATTTTCGTCAGACATAACTTCCTTTGTTTGAACTATCCATGGCTTGCTGTATGCATACAATTGGGAGGCAGAAGTTTCTTTCTTTATTATATATATAAGTATTAACTGTGCTAATTTTGATGCTTAGAGCATTTAAGTGTCTTAATAGCCTTGTCTTAGAAATAGGTGTGTGAGTTGGATTACCGAAATCTAATGAAGGTTATTTCAATTGAACCATTTCTTGAACACTGAATGTTTTTTGTTTGTATATGCAGGCTATTGATCCAAGAACACGCATGGTTCTATTCAAGATGTTAAACCGTGGTGTCTTTAATAACATAAATGGCTGCATTTCTACAGGGAAAGAGGTAGCTTTAAGATACATTATTACAGAGCATATTGTAACGACTTCTTGTATTATGTATTGAGAAACATAATAGAACACACAGCTCCTTCTGTAGATAGAAGTATGAGATGCTCCTTGACCTGCTAGTTAGGGATCTTTATTTTCTGATTAAGTCTAATTATAACATGGTCAACATTAATCCTATCTATGGGCAGGCAAATGTCTATCATGCAACAAAGACGGATGGCCAGGAGCTTGCAATTAAAGTCTACAAAACCTCTGTCCTTGTTTTTTAAGTAAGATTTACATTTCAATGGTTGTTTCCAACTATCGATACTTGTTGAATCCTTGATTATGTGGCTATAATATTTACCCTTTTGGTGCTTGTATAAATTATTTGATCTCAAAATGTGTGCATGTTAAGAAACTGTATCATTTTTATTATTGCAGGGATAGAGACCGATATGTTCAAGGAGATTATCGTTTTAGACATGGTTACTGCAAGCATAATCCTCGGAAAATGGTTAAGACCTGGGCTGAAAAGGAAATGAGAAATCTTCTACGGTGGGATTCTTTTAACTTACGACCAAAGAATTGACGTTACTTATCAATTTCATTGAATATCCCCTGCTACTCATACAAATAGGAAATGCATTACTTCTGATATTTGGATCCGCTTTTATTTCTTTGCTACCCTTGTTACAGAGTGAGGGCAGCTGGAATCCGATGCCCTGTACCGTTACTCCTGAGGCTTCATGTACTGGTGATGGAATTCATAGGTAAAATTTATATTAGTGTTTGCCTACCAGATACTTCAATAATTTTTAATCTGGTAACATGCTAAGCTTGCTTGCGTTACAAGAGAATTGTATTGTTGAATGCACCCTAATAAGTTGATTTGGTACCAGGGAAAGGAGGTTGGGCTGCTCCTCGTCTCAAGGACGCTGCTTTGTCAGATGACAAGTTGCGTGAAAGTTACTTTGAGGTACATGATATGTCAGAAAGCACGGTTGCAACTTTGCAATTGCTGGATCGATGTGTGTGCCATGCGTGTCTGATCAGGGACCCAAGATAGCTTGTAGGGAGTTTGCTGCATTTGCGCATATCCATTGGATATAAAGCATTTGAACAAAAAGGGAGCTACAAATTTCTATCAAAAGAGTAACATTAGGGAACCTAAGGGAAGATCTGAAACTATTGTATATAGTATTGACAGTCCACTTGCATGGTTTGAAATTTAAAACAAAACACTGTTTCCTCTACCTTAGCATACCAACCATAACATTAGTCAAATATTGCTTTTTGTTTGGGAATTGGGACTGATGATGGTGCAAACAGCCTCGTGCTTTATCATTTTCTCACTTATTCCTGCCCCTTGTTGATTATTGATTGGTGCAAGTTAGGAAAATTGTAGAAGAGTACACTACTACAAATGTAGTTGGCGTTGTTTTTATGGATTTGAAAATAGTTGGGATCATGTACATAAAACTTTGTTTGGGGGCAGTTGTAGTTCAAACTGACTTATAATAGTGACCTAAATTTTTCACCATGTGCCATGCAAAGTTTATGTGGTGATACTGCTCACATATGACTTATGAGAACCATTTTTAGAAGTTTTAGTGGTGATCCTCCGCAGCAGATTATCCCTTGTATTCCATTGCTGATGTGTATGCATAACATTATCTCTTTACAGTTTATATTTATTTTACTGTTAGATTTCATTGTATTTATTATTTTCAGTTTTCTCATACTACTTACTGCACCTTTTCAGATAATTACAACAATGCGGACTCTTTACCAAAAGTGCAAACTGGTCCATGGTGATTTGAGTGAATATAACATTCTATATTTTGAGGTAGTGAAACTCCTGTTAAATAAACCTTTTCCAAACATATTTTACTTTTCAAGTTAACTGTTCCTTATCTCCATCTTGACATGCCCACTGTCCAGGGTCACTTGTACATTATTGATGTTTCACAATCCGTTGATCTCGATCACCCTTCAGCTTTGGACTTTCTGAAGGAAGATTGCTTGCATGTTTCTGTAAGTGAAAGCTGAACCCATCACCGCATATATACTCATAAATTCTTGTGACTTATATGTTCAACACTTTGCAGGACTTCTTTAAAAAACGAGGTGTTCCTGTCATGACAGTAACCGATTTATTTAATTTTGTTATTGATCAAAGCATTTCTGATGAAGATGTTGATGATTACCTGGAAAAGGTATTTTCGTCTTTGAGTATACCACAGTTTTTTTCATTGTAATGATCACTTTGTAAAAGCTACCGTTGTTCTTGCTGCATGGCAGGCACAAATCTAGTTAATTAACAATATTGTATTTTAATCACAGGCTCAGCAAAAAGATTTTGGAAAACGGAGGTGCAGATCCAAATGATGATAAAATTACTCCAACAGTCATGGTGCAGGTAAGATTAGTTTAATGTTGTCCTGTTTGTCAGTACCATGAATGTTCATTCAATCATTAACAACTAATAGCAGATCCTGCTGATAGAGCTCCCTCGCACTTACTATGTTTTGGCTGCAGTGCATAGGGCATGATTTCTCCCAGTTATCTCGCACTAGTTTCAACATGTGTATTTTATTTGTTCCTTTTATTGTGTCAAATACCATGAGTAATACTAATGTAATGATTTCTTTGCAGACGTTGGATTACGTGAAGCAATGCGAGGCAGATATTGTCAATATGTCAATCATGCAACGTTCATCCTCTGGCTATGAGCCAACTGCAGATAAGCTTTATGACCAGCCATTGTTAGGATTTGTGCGGACTAAAAATACACACGCTGAAAAGGAGCAAGAACAATCGGCACAAAATATAGTTGAGGTTGAAGAAGATGAGAGTGAATCTTGCTCGAGTTCTGATGAAGATGATTCGTGGCATGAGGCTGATCCTAAGATGGGACCCGAGGAAAGGAAGGCTGCTCGGAAGGCAAACAAGAAGAAAGTGAAGGAAGAGAAGAAGGAGGCCCGCAAGACCAAGATCCCAAAGGCTGAGAAGAAGAAGAGGAAGAAAATGGCAAAGGCAAAGTGCAAGCGGTAGTGAATATCTGTGGTCAGTCTAGGATAAATATTTATGACAAATTAAAATCCAAATTTTGAAAGGATGATTTCAGATCAGGTGATCATGTTTGCAGCCCATGAGGTTGCACCATAGTCGATCTTGTTTCTCTCCTGTTCCCAGAATTGTGTCTTGGCCATTAACTGTTGTAGCAAGCCTGCACGAGTAGTAAATATAATATATGTGACATTTCAGTTTCCATTTCTCTGTAGATATGCCTGGAATTTTGTTAACTATAATTCGAGCGTGTTCTGAGTTCTGACCTTTACCAGCGTGCTTGTGCACTCCTCTGCTTATTGAGTACATTTGCTCATCCTGTAGAAAACTATAAGCAATTTGGTAAAAATAAAACTAGAGAAGGCAATGTCTGGCCATAGTCATCACTCGTCAGGCAGCTAGTGCACCCTGCTGTATTTCTTCTATCCATCGCTCATCTGTTCGCATGAAGCCAGGCATATTTCAACCTTATCCATTATGTCTTTCCGGCTTGTGGCCTCCGCATTTGCTTTCTGTATATACTAGCATATGCCCGTGCGTTGCTACGGGATAAAATTAATATTTACACAACCCATATTTATCAACACCAATTAAATCTACATGATGCCTCCAAGTCACTGGTCCAGGTCTAATTTCAGCGCTTCTTACCAAAAGATTTACAAATCAGTATGATTTTTATTAATAGCAGTATCAATACATTTAACTCTAACTTGGCATCTCCTTAACATTTTTTGTCAGTTCTCATGCATCAATAAAAAACATTCCAAGCCATCAGAATCCAGAATTAACACCTCCATACACATTTGATTCATTATAAAAGACCAATTGCAAATGAAATCAGAACTGATGTCACCCTCCCGCTAGAAGGCAAGAAACCTATTTTGCAATTACTACTGTCTTCTGTGATAATCGATGATGGCAATGTATTATCAACGAAGAGGATGTGCACGGCGCATCAATATTTAGACAATGGACATAGATGGTTCTTCGACCGGTCTGACAAAGCAAATAATAAAAAGGTCAGACAGTAGCACTGGTTTTCCGATCATGCACAAATGAACACTTTCATGGAAGCCCGCTAGTAAGACATCATGCATGCATGCAGCAAATGAGTGCAAGAATTGTTAGTATTGTAAGACAAGCAAGATGGAAAAAGAGCAAGACGTGAACAACTCTAGAGAGGTCATCTTTCAGAATGACATGATCTCCAGATCCTAAGATCTTCTACTTCGATGCTGCACCATGCACAAAAAAAATGCAGATATGTTATATCCAAACTAACTGTAGCATTATAATAACCATGTGAACCATAAAGACAATTTTAATTGAATCAATCATGGACTGACTGTACAAATAAATATATTTCCATTAGAACAACTGCTACAGCCATCCTGAATTGATGAGTTCATATGCATAGTCATAGTATAGGGAGCAAGGCATTTCCTTACGCGATTAGGAGGTACTAATTAAGAAAACAGTTCAAACACACTAAAAAACGATCAACATTAGTGTTAAAGAACCCTGCTACATTACTCCAGTTATGTTACTGAATAGCGAATAAAGAAACTATACTGAATAGCGAATAAAGAAACTATACCTGAATAAAATATCTAAATCAACAGACTATACTGAATCTAAATAAAACATTCAGTAAATTAGTTTTATCGCTGCATTAATTGTGAACTTAAGCTCTTTTTTTTTGGCTAGATGTCTGAATAGCGAATAAAGAAACTATACCTGAATAAAATATCTAAATCAATAGACTATACTGAATCTAAATAAAACATTCAGTAAATTAGTTTTATCGCTGCATTAATTGTGAACTTAAGCTCTTTTTTTGTCTAGATGTCTGATTTTTGTCTCATAAGCTGCAAGGGTGTGGCAGAACCTTCTAAATTATATGGCCCACAAGCACCTGACATTGTCCTTAAGACCTTTGTCGGCCGTACTTGCGTACCATATAACCTAGAATGTTCCGTCGGGTGAACCCCGATAAACCCACGTTTCCTCCAGGATCGATACTTACGAGAGATATCACAAGATTACAACAGTTTTTCATACAAAATACCAGAGAAGCGGAAGACTTACAATAACTTAATTTACAAAACTTTTGTCAAACTTATACAAACCGTAGTAGCATTATTACAAAACAAATGAAGTATCATTACGTAACCTTATTACAATCACACAACGAAAGCGCCCTGCCCACGGGCCACACAATCTATTCCTCAGCAGACTCTTCCTCGATCACCGTCATGCAACAAGGGCCGTAGCACACTTGTCCATGCGGTTCACCTGCAACAGGGGTTGAACAAACCCTGAGTACAAAAAAGTACTCCGCAAGACTTACCCGACCAAAAATTGGGGGAGAAGACTCGGGAATGCCGCTAATAGGAATCAAGGTAAGGCGTTAGCAAGATCAAATGACACCTTTGCAAAAAAGAGACTAAGCCAATCCTTACTTTACTACATCAATCACTTGTCAACCATGTGTCGGATTCAAAACTTCCCATCATTCTCACTTTCATCATTACTACGATGCCGGGACTCGGATCACGGCTCCCATATCGTGGAGCACACGACGATTCGAATCGCTTAATATACCCAAATTGGGGCTTCCTAGCCACACGATGTATGCGAGGACCAAACATCTCACATACATCAACTCACGCTTGCATTTTTCCCCGACCAGAACGGGTCCTAGCCACGAGGTACAAGACACCATCTCCCTACGCCGCGGTCCCCTTCC
This sequence comes from Chrysopogon serrulatus, assembly GCA_015844335.1. Classification (NCBI taxonomy): domain Eukaryota; kingdom Viridiplantae; phylum Streptophyta; class Magnoliopsida; order Poales; family Poaceae; genus Chrysopogon; species Chrysopogon serrulatus. Next base: position 66,689 of record JADLZL010000497.1, on the reverse strand, counting down.
ACGGTGGCCCCAGAGGATGGGTACACGCTACACTCGTCCCGGTTATCCGTTCTCGTCAAAGATAGTACAAGGGAGCTTACCGCCATTAGCATGCGACTAGTACTATCCAATAACCTCATGATCCCAGCGCCAAACAACGGACGGTCCTTAACCAACACAAGTGGACGACACTACACCAGGGCACTAGCCCTTCCTGATGCAAGTCACTCCACCGGCGTCTCGATTTACTCATCATCATGTTCTTGTGGTGTACCCTTGACCCGATCAAAGTGAAGGGATACCAACAAGTAACATCAGGTTTTCGTAATTGCCCTCAAGGGGGAACTTTTGTTATCACACCTTTAAAAACATTTCATAAAGCCTGTGCTATCTGCAGGGCTAAGCATACACTAACATTTTCGAAAACAAAACAGGTATCTAGGGTATAGATCAAGGTACGGTAAATGCATCAAAGTAGGATATCACACAACTCCTAATACCTAATGCATCATATCTGGAACATGAAATATAAAGCTTTTCGAAATACAAGGAAATGTTTAAATGCATCCGGAGCTTGCCTTGGGGCTCGACGAAGTTAGGAGCAGTGATGACACTGTTGAGATCAGGACCAACCTTCTCACACCGAACACCTTCTTCAAACGGTACGGCTACACGAGTGGAATGCATGATCACAATGCAGTAATAACGACATGCGATAATGATGCAACGATTGTTAACCTATCTTGAGTACAACTTTCCTTCACGGTATAGTTGCACTAAGAAGGTATAACTAGCGTCGACGACGACGGACTAGCGATACGCAATCAACATGAAATGCCGAAGGTCATTAGGGTTAATGACCTAGGGTCATCACTCAATCCCAAAATCAAGCAACACTAACAGTGATTAAGAGTGATTACTAATTTATTAACCATTTTTATAGTTGTTGAAAGCCGCTAATTAACTTGCTAATTGGAGATTAATTAAACCCTAATTAATCAAGGAATTATCTAATTAAACATTAATTAATTAAGGGATTAATTAAGCAGAATACAAAACTTAATCAAAACAGGATCAAACTTCATAATTAAGATCATTAGCATCTAATTAGCACACAAAACAAATTTCATAATTTTTGGACTTATATTTTATTTATTAAAAATCATGGAAGTTGCCTTTATTAATTAAAAGAGTAAATTATAGCACAATTAAATTTTATTGGAAAAACATGGTTAGTATTTTTCATGGACAGAGCACATCATAGAGATCACATAGCATATTTTTGCATATTTTTAGGTGCCCAAATAAAATTGGTACAAAAAGGTGAAACTCAGCATTTGGAAATCAAAATAGAAAAAGGAAAAAGCATTTTCCCTTTTACTGGGCTTCACTATACAGCCCGAGCCGGCCCAAAAGCGCTGCTTGCCCTGCCCGGCCGAGCCCAGCCCACCTTCTTCTCCTTTCTCTCGGCCGACAGGCAGGCCCACTGTCGGCCTCGCCTCCTTTCCCGCACTCACTCCAAGACAACGACGGCGACGGGCCGGCGATCTCTCGCCCAAGGATCTCCCGAAGCAAAACCAACCGCAAAAAAACGGACTCCTCTCACCCTCCCGATCATGACGAGGTACGACACGAGGCATATACATCGCCGGAAGCACGCCTGCAGCCCATGGTCCACGGCGGCTTTCGGCGGCAGCGCGGCTTGTCGGCCTTCAGGCGTTCGGCGTCGGCGTGCCAAGCTAATGCAAGACCAACGCAACCAACATCACGGGACAGGCTCAAGCGACTCACCCCGACTTCTTTGCGCTAGCCGTTGGGAGCGGAGACGGGCAGGAGCAGCCTGGGTCAGCGGTGGAGCGATTCACGGCGGCCAAGGTCGCAGCTTGGAGAAGGAGGTGGTGGTTAGTGGCGACTCCGCGACCTCGTGACACCGACCGGCCCAAAGAAAGCGCCAAGAAGTTGCGGGGCGGTGTGCAAGACGAATCGGACGATGATTGCTTGTGGTGGGCGAATTTGGTCGGCGACAGAGAGCGGCCGACGGTGAGCAAGGTGGAGAAAAGCATGACGACGACGGCGATCGCTTGCTTATAAAGGCGAAGGGATGGTTGACGTGGTAGGTAGCGGCTTAGCGGCACGGGGAGGTGGACGGCAAAAAAAAAAAAAAACCCGCGAGAGACCACGGCGACGACTGGCCGGCCGCCCGGCATGGGTGAGGGTGAGGTGCCCCCCGTTACTGTAGCACACTGCCACCTCATCTCTCTCTTTTTCCAATTACTCCCAAAATTTAAATAAAAGTTGAAAAATTCCCAAAATACAGATTGCACAAAAATTCATGCTCTACAACTTTCATTTAAGAAGTGTTGTCGAGAATCCAAATAATTTTTTGAATTTCAGTTCAAATTTGAAAATGAGCTCAAATTTCAATTTTTGGAATTTCCAAATTACTTTCAAATTTTGAATAAAAGATGAAAATCTCCAAAAATAAAAGTTGTTCTATTTTTCAATATCTACAACTTTCATGTAGAAAGTTTTTCATGAAAATGAATAATTTTTGAAATTGAGTTTAAAATGCAAAAGGGGACTATTCCCAATTTGGAGAACTTTTGAAATTAGTTCAAAATTTATTCAAAAACTTGAAAAACTTTGTATACCAAAGTTGTAGAGCTCAAAGAGATGCACAAACTGTATTTTTGGAGTTTTCCCAAATTTTGAATATTTTGAGATGAAATTGAAAAGGGGGCAAAACACTTTGAAATTTAGGGTTTTTGAAAAGGAAATTCAAATTGGAATTTTGGGCAATTAATTAATGATATTGTGGAACTTTTCAAACCCAACCAATAGCATACTTTCAAAGTACCAACTTCATACCTTGAAATGGTGCCATTGATTAGAAACTTTTATTTAGAAAATCAATTATGGTTAGCTCGAAATTGAAAATGAAATTCGAATTCCAACACTTAACCAACTAGGGTTAGGGTTTGGGACTCGGATTCCAAATTCAATTTTGGTTCTCACTTTGCATCATTTGAATTGTAAAACACGGTTAGGGTGTGAGTCGGGGTTAGCCAAGCACTTGCAACCATCAAGATTAGTTTTAGTTGGTTACTTTTATAAACAGGGAATCAAGCATGTGGATGGAGTTTAAATGATATACACATACACATACGATATGAAAGAGCTCAACCAGTTCTACAATTAATACACTCATTTTAATTATTTACATTAGGGTTCTCTAATCATGAATGCTCATGCAATGATGATGATGACATGGCAGGTTTAGGTTAACGTAACACCGGGGGTGTTACAACATATCACCAACAACCCCATCAGTTCCATACTTCCATTCACCATTGTGTTCCCTTGCCGCTTCTTACTTTCTTAGTCGATTGCAGTTCTTGTGGATCTAAACTCTGCAGTATAATCCTTCCAGCATTGATGGGTGTACCAGAAAGCAGCAAGAACCTGTTTAGCCCACATCATCATGTCATCATAATATAATATACAAAACAAAATTACATGAAATACATAAAGAATAGGGCTGAAGGCATTGGTCATCATCACCTGCTCCTGAACTCATTCATGTTAGGATCCAACCGGAGGGCACCTCCACATGCTTCTTGACAAAGTGTATGTGACGACGAGGAAATCAAACCACTGGAACCATGCGATGTTGGGCCTCCCCATGTCGACCTGCCTGCGGTAGCCTGTCAAGCATGCTGGTTTGCCTACACTCGATATGTGAAGGTCTAATCTGAAGGACTCTGGTCTGTAATGCAAACAATTAAACAGTGAATTTTAGGACTATCTTTGTTATGCTTGGCAGATGTATCTATCATAGTTCAGATATAAGGATTAGCAGTAAGCTATAGCTATCATTGTGCCCAAAAAAGTGGGCCATTTAACTGAATGCAGGCTGTCCTCACTTCAAGAAACAGTTATGTTGGTTCCTGTTGCGGTGATGAATATAAGGCATCCAACCTATGAGTACTACTCAATGATGTTTCAAGAAAACTCAGTACATAAAAATGATGGGTGTAGCAGACTTTTTTTGACGCAAAAGGGGTGTAGCAGACTTGAGATAAGAAAAAATGATTAATAGACGTTGAACTTAATGGGATAAATAGCAATCTAATGAGCTAGGCTATCCTGAGATTGTTCAAGTCCCCAAAACTAATTTTCTCTCTCACACACACAAAAGAAAAGTTCATTCAGACACTTGCCTAAAAATGTGAAGTTTGTGGACTGCCAACAGCCGCTTTGCTTCCATGTAGGCTCTGTCTCTCTCACACAGGCACACAAGCACATACACTCGCTCAATCCTCAGTTCCATCCTAGTAACTTTCTTTAGTACAAAAATCCCGTATATGGCCGTCAAGTATTGAGATTAAGCAATGCATAACAAAGCCTACATTAGGAACTCACATCGTATAGGGAGAAGGGAGAAGAGATCTGCCCGATGTGGAGCAGGTTGACCAGGATCTCCAGATCCCCAGCCTGCTGACGCGAAGGAAGGGCCGGCACCGCCGTCGCGAGGAGAGGAGACGGCCGCCGCCGCCGCGCGGGAGAGCCGGGATGACACGGCCACCGTGCCAGAGGTGGATTGGATCGCTGCAGGGCGTGGTGTTGAGAATCCGTCGCGCATCTTGCCCTTGGGAGGAGGCGCAAGGAGCAGCGTGTAGAGGACGCCACCGCCGATCGTTTATGCAGGAAAGGAGGGGAAGAGGCGGGACAAGGACTGGCTCATCAATGCCGCCGGCGAGGAGGTGGCGCTGGACCGTTCGCGGCGATGGCGAGGAGCCGTCGCGTCCGCAGTTTCGGGGAGACAGAGCATGCCTCTCGGGATGGTCCTCGCGGGAGTCGAGGGGCAGGGGCTAGCCGACGGAGGTGGCGGGGGCGGGGCTGCGGCATCTATGACCGGCTGGGGAGGGGCGGGGAGCGGGCATCATTGGGAGCAGGGTGGGGTGGGCAGGGACGGAGGCAGGGTGGGGTGTGGACGTGGAGCTGGTCCCACCTGTCGGCGCGGGGAGGATGCAGGGAGTCGGCCGGGCACGTTCAAGCTGGAGGCACGTTGAAGTGGTGTTGACGTCTCCTGTTTTGTCTTCTTAGGAGTAGAGATTCATCCACTGAAACAAAGATAATGACATTGTCTCCATCGTTTTCTGATCGTTCTCACTCGTCGAGCTGCTGCTCGTAGGAATCAGTGTGGCATTCCAGCTCTGCAGAATGTCAGTTGGACCAAAATGGAGACACATCAGAGCCTCCAGGTGGTGCTAATGCAGGGGTGTGGTGCTCTTTCGTGGATGTCAATCTTGCTGAACTTGAGGTAGCTGGGAGCACTTAAGAAGTTAGAATGTGACGGCATTTAGCAACATCAGCAGTATATATATATATATATATATATATATATATATATAGCTAATCCATTGCTTCTTCCCTTGATATAGTAAATAGGAAGAATGTTGCCTCAACTGTATCCTAACTGTATGATTCCCAACTGAAATTGATGCTTCCATTTCCACGGCTTGGAAGGAATGATATATGTGTTCGCATCTTTTTTTATTAGTATTTTCTTAGCTGAGATAGAAATGCACCTCTCTTCTCTCAATTTGCCATTTGCCCAAAGAACTGTTCTATGCTGCAATAGTATTTTTCAACGCAGAATGTAATGGTAATTTCTTAATACCAGAGCAACCAATAACAGCAGTTAACCAGTTTTTTTTTTAACAGCAACAGCTGACATTACATAAAAATCAAGTGTGCTCAACTCCAACTGTGTTTCCAGCTCATGCGGCTGGCCCAGCCAGCGAAGCAGCTTACCAATCACAGGATTGATGCATGCGATAAGCCAGCTCGGAGCAAAAGCAGGGTATCACGCCCTATATGTACACGCTCACAGAGGTAAGTACTACCAATACCATGTTTTGAAATAAAATTCACCTGTTCCTTTGTGGCGACAACTGTAGAGGGAGCAGGAGAAAATATCAAGCTTTTCTGTAGCTTCCCCTGACATCGCCACTGTCCTCAATGATACGAGAAAAAAAGGTAAAAGATGGACCAGACCGTGCTTTTACTTTACTTTATTATTTACGTAGGTTTTCTAGTAAGTTTTTCTTTTTCAATCGACCAAATTTATATAGAAAAATTAGCAAAAAGAGCCTCTAACAATGAGGTATCTACTGACGCAGTCTTGCGGAAATACTCATAGAGATAGGATTTGCGTGTGCTTGTGTTCATAGGAGATGTATCTATATTGTGTAATTCGCAAAAAATAAAGACCCACCGAAAGACGCATGCAGTCTAGTGGTGGCTCCAGATTTTGCAGATAAACTTATAGGAAATCGATCAATTGAATCCATGTTTCGGAAATTTTTCTTTACACGAACATGAAAAAGATCACAACACATATCACACTCGTCACAAAAAGTTGTTTTCACAAGGGCTATCTTAAGTCAATAACTTTTGTAAGTCTTTGGAAAACCAAAACGTCCCTATCGACAGCGGACACACTTCGGCAATCTTAATATCTTCTGACTCAAATCTTTTAGAGGTGTTCATAAAAGTACAATATGAGCATGATTCGTCAATTTTAATATCTTCCGACTCAATCTTTTAGAGGTGTTTGTAAATATGAGTGTGATTGGTTTGAGGATGAAGAGAACCTGGCTTGTTCCAAGTAGAGGACAGGCCAGGTACACGCATGACCCAGCACTTGTTTGGTTCCTTTGTTTGCCACTTGGTGCACTTGGTCTCTTGATGGGAGATAGCACGAGCCAGGCTCGACAAACAAAACCCAACACGTTCATAAGGACGAGCGTGCATACATGTATATGACTACCAATACTATGTTTTGAAATAAAAATTCACCTGTTTCTGTGTGGCAACAGTAGAGGGAGAACAGGAGAAAGTAGCATCATCCTTGTTACCACAGTAATGGACCAAAACATACATCTGCTAGAACTGATTGCTACAGCAGCAATTTTCCCAAAACAATGAGCTCTGCACGTGTCGCTAGCTATGAAAACAAACCCAGAGGAGCACTATGATCACCACCATCGCGGAAACCATGAGCTCTGCAAGTGTCACTAGCTATCAAAACAGAGGCCAACCATACAGGACAAATTCACAGGCCACTGATCACGAAACTAGCTAGTGGGAAAATTTGCAACTCCAAATTCATTCAGCAACTCAAAAAGTGTACCAAGACGTCGGCACCTTATCCACTGCCACGTGACAGGGGGCCCGCAGGAATCCCGGCGGCCAGTGGTGGCACACCACGTCGGCCGCCCCCGTCCCTGTCCCTGTACAAAAGAACCCCATCATTGGAGCCTTGAGGGGAAGCAGGCAGGCAGGCAGCTCGTTCAAATTTCCACATCAGTCCACATCCGAAACGGGGCAGTTTCAGAGCAACGACAGAAATCAAACCAAGCGTCCTTCGCCCAATGGAGCATACCGTGTCGCCCTCAGATCGAGCTGGGCACATATCCAGATCAACACTTTTACCTGCCCCAGGGTAGATGAAGCTGCATTATCATCATTACCTTACCTCCAGTAATTCCACGTTGGTTTTGTTAACAGCAAGTCACAGCCACTTTACTTAGGCTGAGCATAACAGTTACTGTTACTAACTCCCAAGTATCAACCAACCTTGCAGTGAGCAGCCTAACCTTCTTAATCTTCACAGAAGAAGAAAATCAGAAGCAAACCAGTCAGAGTCCATCAGTAGTATCTCATCAGAAGTGCCAGTCACTGTCTCACTGGTGGGACATGCCATCCATGCATTCCTATCCACCTCGGCTCAGCTCCCTGATAGTCGTTTTGTTATAAAACCCCCCCTCCCCTGCAAGAATCTGCAGAAGATACAGCAACCAGTGAGACACCCACAGGAGAGTGATCACCAACAGTTCCCTTCCATCCATCCATGGCATGCGTCAACAGCACCTTCCAGAGTTGCTCCATTGCCAGAGGAGCAAAGATCAGCACAAGGGCTAGGGGCAGTAGTGGGGTGAAGGGGCCACCGACCTTTCAGTGCAGGGCGTCGACTTTAGTGGATGCCAGCCTCCGGCTTGAGCTTGACGAGAACCCTGAGGCAATCATCTCGAGGGTGTGGCCTGAGAACGCCTCCCTTCTGAGCTACGACGATCTCCGCGCCTACCTCGAATCGCAGGAGACGGCCCAAGTAGATGATCAGGTAGTACTTGATCTCGGTTTCTTCTTGCTATCATTGTTACTACCTCGCTGGCTCTTTCATCTCCTTCCACCTCTCTTCAACTCCTTCAGCTACCTTTTTTTATGTGAATACAGCATGTGGCGCTCTTGGGCGAGACCATGTCAACACCTGTGCTAGTGGCCACGGCAGATCAGACCCTGGAGGAAGTCAAATGCCACTTTGAGGCTGTGTCAGGGCTTCCAGTTGTAGACAGCAGCCTCAGATGTGTTGGGGTGATCGTCAAGAATGACTGGGCCAGAGCTTCTCATGGGGTCAGCTCTCTCTTCCCCTCTTTCTCACACACGCATACACATCAAGTTTCTGGTTTAATATGACAGGAAATGAGCACATCCATTTTGTTTACTGATATATCTATTACTTGTAACAGTCAAAAACAAAGGTCTCAGAAGTGATGACCTCTCCAGCCATCACACTATCCTCTGACAAAACTGTGATGGGTAATCTTTGCTTTCATCTCACCTTTTCTTCTCTTTTCATGTATGCCTTTTACAATAAATTAAATCTAACAGTACATGCCTAACGTCTACAGATGCCGCGGTTCTGATGCTCAAGATGAAGATCCATAGATTACCAGTTGTAAATCAGGACGAACAGGTAATAGGTGAGTATCAGAATGCTGACAAGACATAGATAAAAAAAACTGCATGTATATACTTGATTTGTATTATCCTTAACATTGGCAACTCAGAGTATGTTGCAAGCCTAATGGGGTTCTAAACACTATCAACAGGTATAGTTACCCGTGCTGATGTTCTTCGTGTGTTGGAAGGCATGCTGAAGATTTAGAAGCGCAGCAATCCATGCTCGGAAGTCAGAGCTTCTTGTAAATATGTAGATGTGTCCATGGTGCTTTTGAGTAGCAGCATGGAGATCTATAATCTATAGGAGTGTGCTGTGCCATCAGTAACAAGAAGTCCAGAAGGGTTGAGAGTTTTTCCTTGTAAATAAAAGTAGCACGCCAGGAGACTCCATCTCTGTTTTGTACTGCTTTAGCAACCAATGCTATAAACTAGCCAAATACTCCCAGAGCAATATAAATGGGTACACCTAAAATAATGTTTTGGAAGAGAGATGAGAAAATACCAGTAATGCACATACTGCATGGAAATAATTCAAACAGACAAGCAATTGAATTATAACTCCAAGCAGAATGAAAAGAACATACTCGTTCTGTATGTTATCACAGCTTCAAACTGCTTAAATCAGGAGACGCCCCCTTGATCTTCTCCTGAAGCAACAGAAGCAGCACTAACAACCATCGATGGGGTAGAAAGTGTGGGTTCTTCTGAATCAGAAATTATTTTCATCTCCAGGTTTGGAATTACTGGTGGCCTTGTCCTTCGAGTAACAGTCATTTTTAATCCCTCAGTTGTGTGAATCGTTGCTCCAGTTGTCATGTCAACCTATTATATTGCTCATAAATAATGGGGCATGTTTATTAATTATAATGGATCAGAAACTGGTTGAAACATACCGGAGGAGCTCCTGGAGCCATCTGAAAGTCAAATCGCTTCACAAGCATTGCTGTTGCGACCACAGTCTGCAGTGACATAGTATGCCTATGTTATTTGAGCTTGAAATCTAGCATTTTCTCTAGTGACCACTTTGTTGCTAATCTAATGAAATGAGATATTGGGCTTGTAAAAGCTCGAAATCGAAAAAGAGTCAGATATATACAAAAAAATTGTATACAAAGGTTACCTCAAAAGTGGCAAACATGTCACCTACACATTTCCTTGGTCCGCCACCAAATGGTAAGTAACTGAAAATCAAACAGATTATTTGAATCCCACTGCGTAAATTAATGAAGGAGGTAGGCACAAGTACAATACTACCTCCGTCTCACAATATCTATAATACCAAATAAACATCACTAGATTCACGAAATATATTTTCATAGTAAATCTATTAGTATTTAGTGTCATAAGTTTTGATAATCTTCTCTATAAACTTGGTCAAACATAAGATACTTTGACTTAGGAAAAAACCAGAATGTCACTCTTTGCAGGACAGAGGTAGTAAGAATGTATCTGCCATTACCTTGATTGAAATCTTTATTTTTGTTGTTTATTTGAAAGATACGCAGTTGAAAGGAAATATAGAATATTCCACATTGTTACCTTAAGCTAACACAATAGAGAGACACGAAATCTCAGCAGAGTCAGTTAAGCCCATATATCTTCTGTATCATTGAAAATTATCCATCTATAATTGATCTTATTATGTTTCTGGTATGCCAGTTTACAATATGCTTTTGTCAGGTGCTATATAAGAACAACACATATAATAGGAATTGCATATGCAAAGTTTGATATATGCCCAAAAACAAGTTAAAAATAGGAATTAGCTGTGCTTTGGTTATCTCTCTAGAATGGTATTGGCTTTTGCATTATTAAAAACCATCAGTTTTTTTCTGAACATGCAGGAGAGCTGCGCATCATTATATTAGTAAGAAGAAAAAAAGGGGGATTAGAGCCCAATGCCCCATACAGATCACACATACACACACGAAACACTTACTAGAAATAGAAAGAATCAAAGTTTTCTTCAGAGAACAATCTCCTGTTATAAAATAGCACAACAAAAACGTCTCCCCTATTCTTGGCTTCTTGCAATCAAAACAACATTCAAGATGGACAACTTGACGGGACAAAAAAAAAAAAGTAACTATAACTGCATTTCAGTGCAGTGATAGAGAGGAACCTGAAATTTTGGTTTATCTCGTTTGGATTTGGTCCATCCAAAGGCCATCTTTCTGGATTGAAAACTTCTGCATCATCCCAGTGCTTTGGGCAGTGGTGAAGATTCCAGACAGAAATAAAAATATCTTCTCCTCTGAAACAAATAAAGAAAAAAAAAAAGTTTCAGATGGTAACACCAAACCAGTGAATGCTATCACTATACAAATATCCTAGGGCAACCAGTAAATCAAATTACTTCTACAGGCAAATTTGGAAAGCAGAAAAAAAAACTTTGCATTAAACAGACCACATAAAATTGGGAAGAAGCAGTAGGCTTGCATATTCTACATAGTTGTTTAAACTAATATAGCTATTAATGTGGGAGGAGTTCAAAAGAAAAAAAACGAATGGCACAAAAAAAAGTAGAAGAAATCTAAGGTAACTAAGCTACCTTTATGGTGCTAAACAGCATCTACAACTGATACGATACAAAAGCTACCTTTTTTTTTTAATGAAATGATATGCAACTCTCCAGCGTCATTCGTGAAAAAGAACTGCCCTTTTTCATATAACTCTGACAACAGGAGTTGCATAAACTTAATGCTAAAGAGTATTTGCAGACATCATTGACTTAAAAATATTCAATTCTGCTAGAAAACTTTACCGGCCAATTGGGTACCCTCCGAGCACATCATCCTCAAGTGACCTACGAATTAAAACCGGCGGCTGTGGATATAGTCTCAATGACTGCAACAAAAATGATTCGGTCATGTTCTTTTTAGATGATCAATTCATTGTTTCATGCACCAGCATTGTTAGTTTCTTACTTCATTAATAACCCGAGTCGTGTACTTTAGTTTCTTCACATCCTCAATTGTAGGCAAACCATCACCTAGAACACTATCAACCTGCGGATAGTTGTGCGAAAACAGAGCCATTCATGAAATTTCGGAAGCAGTGAACAAAAAAAAACATCTTATAGAAGTGAAAAACATGAGTGTACCTCATCTTGGAGCTTGGCCATTACTTTTGGATACTGCAGGGTAACAATTGGATTGAAAAGGTAAGTAGCTTAATATTTCTGGTTATTAGCTACAAAAATAATCTAAAAAAAACTACTGCATTTGATATTATAAGTTAATACAGAAGTGAGTTTTCGATACTGATATATCATATACCTTGGATAGAAGATAAAAGGTCCATGTCAAGACTGCCGCAGAAGTCTCATGACCAGCTATGAGCATGGTCATCAAATCATCACGGAGTTGCTTGCTGGATACCTAACAGATGGATTGAAGCTGTGTGAGGATGAGGAAGCTGAAATAGACAAAAGGATTTATTTGCATGCTACATCATACATCATCTCCAGATGCCAAAAGGAAGTGAAGAATACTAGGATCTTGCTCGTTCATGTATTCCTCATGAAACTGAAGATCTTCTTGCTCTACCAGTCTCTGCGTTAATAACAATAGGCAATATCACTGTCATGATTTTTCTAAACCCAAACATGTATGGCATCACGATGAAAAGTACTAGAAACGACAAAACGATGTACCTTGCATATGGCAATTAGTTCATCGAGAGTACTATTTATCAACTTGAGAGCTTCGTTGACCTTCTTCTGCCGTGGGGAAATGTCCTTCCATATGGGTATTTCCCAGGTTGGTATAGGAGAAGTGCTACGCATCTCTGCTTCCCTTAGTGTTACATACACTGCCTGATCATGGTTCCACAATGGAAAAAGGTTTCAGGTGCGAAGAACCATAGATAAATGAAACTAGAAAGAGTGGGAAACTTGAATCAATAACCTCAACTATCCCGTTATCATAAGATAACGAGTCAAAGTCATAATTGAACACTGCCTTCCCGATGACATCCAGCGTGAGTCGAGAGAACAACGACTCCATCTCCACGTCCTCCCCATTCACTGCTGCCTTGTCCAATTTCTCACAGAGCCGATCTGAAGCTTCTCCAAAGAGACCAATCATCGCAGTCACATACTGTAGAATGAGCAAACTTGAGGTGAGTAAGCAAAGAAACTGATACAGTAGAACACAGTAGGCAGCAGATAGGTCGGACCTTCTGATGCAATGCAGGAACAATAGCACGCCTCCGAACACGCCAAATCTCCCCATCAGCAGGGATTAAACCTGTACCCATCACGAACTCCAGTATCTCTGCAAGAATTCCCTGCATCAACCACAACGACCAAACGGCATGTTCACTTCAGTTCATTGATTGAAAACCGTTCTTCCGGGGGCTGGAAAACGTATATGCTAACATTGATACTGATAACCATACCTTGGAATAAGCTTTGGAGTTCTCCCTCAGGATGTGCTTAGCGATAGCCGGATCGGAGACAATAAGAAACGACTGGAAGGAACACAAAATTTTAAATTTTAAACCATCATCCAGGACACGCTAATAGTACTAGGGGGGTTGTGGAGCAAGCTACTCCTGGTTGATTGATTGCTCGCGTCTCGACCTTAGGGCCAAAGTTGAGGCGAAAGATGCCGCCGTAGGTGAGGAAGAGGTCGTACAGGGGCACGAAGAAGGCCTGGCCCACGACGGCGTTGATCGACCCCACTGCCTGCGGGATCTCCGGGCCACCGCGCGCCGCGCCAGCGCCCGCTACCCTGGTGAGCAGCGCGGCGGCGAGCTCCCCAGGCGGGCCCAGCTTGGAGAGCTTCCCCACGAGAGGCGCAATCCACCTTGATGAATTGAAACCCAAAACCCAATTCGCATCAATACAGGAAATAAATGGATGCAAAGAAATGAGGAGCTCGCAGGGGCGGTAGCTGCTGACCCGGGGCCTTGCACGGTGAACTCGCCGGACGCAATGCGCGCGGCGAGCTCGGCCTGGCGGCGCCTCTGCTCCTCGAGGGCCGGGTCGGAGCCGCCGCTGCCTCCGGCGCCATCGCCGCCACCAGAAGAGGCGGCGCAGCGGGAGTAACAAGCGGCGGCGGCAGGCGGCGGCAGGAGGGGAGACGGAGGTGGCCCTGCGCGGAGGAGCCGGCCGAGGCGGGGAGGCGGAACGGGGACGAGAGGCCGGTGGCGCTGGCGGCGGCGGCGGGCATGGCGGGCGTCGTGGCAGCGCGGCAGTGGTGCAGTGACATGGAAAGTGCAGCGCAGGCTCCCTGCAGGACTGGAAGCCCGGTGGTGGGGATGAGGTGGTGGTGGTGGAAGAGGAGGACGTGTGGAGTCGGGTGCTCCCACCGTTTGTTGCGTTCCGGTCCGACCGAGAGCGGGACACGACGAAACAGAGCCGAGAGCACCGCGCGGAGGACGGGAGGAGAGGGATGCCGTCTGTTTGTTTGGCTTTCTCTGACGGAATCTGTCGCTCCTCGCCCACGGAATCTTTCACTCCATTGCTGTCAGCGCCAGCGCCAGTTGCAGTTGGTAATGGTACGTACTATTGCAATCTCGCAGCCCAACCAGAAGCAGGCATAGATGACGTGATCGTCATCTTCAACCTCTATTGGCATACGAGGAAACAACGGTCAAGGCGGCCAGCATGCAAGGGGAACTGAGATGTCCATGTCCATGGATGCCCTCTTTGTTCCAAGCGGATGCAGCCACATCACAGCACCGGCATTCCGGCTAGCTATCATCGCTCATCTCCGTCCTCGTCGTGCCTTCTTGCCGCCATAACCCAAGCCAGAGACGGCGGTTTTTTATCCTCGCGTCGCCGCGGTTTTTATCCTTGCATCGCCCGCGGGGAGAAGTGAGAGCCTCCAGTTTTTGTCGTGAGAACACAACCAACCAGAGCGACCCTCGTTTCTTCACCCACTCATTTACCTTACCTTGTTTCCACCGCCGGCGCAAGCAAGAGCCCCTCTTATCTGTAACATTTTTTTTTTCATAAATACTGTAATACAGCTAGAGCAGCCAGCTTCAGAACAAGTGAACTCGTTACTGATTCATTAGCCGTGGTGTCAGGGAAAGAGCAAGAAAACCCAATTTCTTTTTTCTGAAAGGATATCAATATTCCACTCATGGAACAAGGCACAACAACAAGGTACAACAATGTCAAAGCAAAAAGTGATCAAGGACAACAAACATAGACAAGCTCTAGAGTTCTCCGTCAAGAGGGAGGGGGTGTATGAGCTCTAGGTTTCTCCTCCTTGTCAGAGAAAAAAAAAAGCGTGTTTCGGATTCATGTTACAGTTTCACATCCTTCAGAAGCCTTGCAGCCATAGCCCCACACCTTCTAATTTCCCAATCGTCCAGACCACCGCTCCTAGCCTCTGGTGACGAGCAGGAACAAGATTCACTCTTCACTCCAGGATCTTCATCTTCCCCTGGATTCGAAATGACCTCTTCCTCATCGTTCCCGTTATCGGTAGCCTCAACCTCAGGGATCAATGGTGCTTTCAGGTCCATCATGTAGAGATGTATGCTAGGATGTTGATATTTCACATCCATCTGTCTCACAATACACATCATAAGCATATATATAAGTCCCGGAACTGATGCAACACATGAATATAAGATTTGGGTTAATCTGAAACAGCTTTTCCAAATTTCCATACCTTTGATTTAGAGATCGTTTTCACAATGAAATTGCTTTTCCACATTTCCATCATCTTCTCATGAACTGTGGTTGAACGGATTTCATATCCTATCTGAATAGCAAACGACAGTTCAGTAGTTCCCAAAAAACTGTTTTGCAGAAATAATTCTGAAGAGGAGGACAGGAGCTACCAATATTTTTGTTTTAGGACCAGATAATGCAGTAATTGTCTCCATTAGAGGTTGCAACAGATTCTCTGAATAAACCTTGAACATGCACAGATGAAGGAGAAATTAAGTCACTTTGTTATCACTTGAATCATCGATCCTGCTACACTCAACTACAGGCTATACTATTAAACATCTGCTCCATGGATCTAAATTTGAAACAGTTGGTATGCCTCTAATTTATGAAATCTTGAAAACATAATGCATTGCTGCTTTGTCTACAGTGTAACAATGATGACAGGATTATAACTGAATTTGAAGAGTATAAATAATATGACAAGATAAAAAAAAAATCGAAGTAAAACAAATGTTTCAGAGAAAGGTTATGTGTGTAAATATGTATTTGATCTGAAAGTAAACTTTCACTAAATAACGTACCAAATATTAACTGAAAATAATGAAATGGCATGTTGTGTGAAAGCTTGCATGATCAAAAGTAGGGCCTGCTATTTGAGAGGCAGAGTTCAGAAAGATTCAAGACGCTGCATACGAAAACTTACAACGTCAGTTCCAATGATGTAATCAAATGGAGGTTCAACGGCTTTGATATGTTCTTTGTTCCCCCAGTCCAATTCTGCAACTGTAATTGAGCCGATCGAATCTGTTTTGGGTTTGCCAATTTATCTTTGTCAGAACTAAAGAATAATTCACTTAACAGGATCCCTATGCATTACAGGTATCAGCATTAATAATTAATTCTTGATTATTTCAAAAACTACAATACCATATAACTATATCCAAAACTACAGCTATGAGAACTACTCAAATTGAGCTAGGAATGGTACAGTAGATGGTTCTCTTAACAAAACCTGAATCGGAATTAGATTGCGAAATCCAAGATCTATTGCGTTCAACATTTCTCATAAGCAGTGGGAGCACCTCGACTTGGTCAGTTGTTGTAACATCACAACCCAACAAGGCCATTCCTAAAGGAGAAACAAACAATTTTAAAAGAGAAAGCCAACAGGACTAGGATCCAGAAATACATCTGATGGGCAGTTGAATTGAGCTTACCAAACCCAGTTAGACCACAGCCAGCTCCTAATTCAATCACTCTCTTTCCTTTTAGCTTGGATGGACAAAACCGACCTTTTCTGCTATTCTTTTCCTGTACAGATCAACCATAAAATGCCAATCATGATGGTGGTAATAGAAGTAAGCTGGCGTCTTCCTTAGAAGCAAATCCTAGTACTAGCACATGCTCCAGCAAATAAGCTTCGAACATGCCAGCAACCCAAAGTCTATGTTACAGTGGATGCGCGCCTTTGACACTGTTTCAAAAACAAAAATATATATTTTGTACACATGGTTATATTTATCCACATTAACTTGTGCAGGAAGGTCTAGAACTCAAAGAAGTTACCAAGAACTTGACAAACACCATTGATGCATCCCAGACTGTGGTCCCAAGGTGCTTGGAGTTCGGATCCTGTCAGGCCAGAAGCAAAAGAAAATTCAGATCACCCACCATTCAGTATCACCACTACAGCTACAACGGAAGATTAAGTTGATCCACCTTCTGATGCAAAGCCCAGTTCTTTTTTCCTAAAAGAAGAATCTCTTTAAAGAAGCGAGATACATCTGGTGCTACTCTAGTTATCCTCACCTGTGAAATATGCAGCCGGTGGCCCATCACCTCCAGCGAAATAGCCGACGTGCTCGGCGAATTCAACCTGTAATCAGCATGAACCGTACATGAAACTAAACAAAAAAAGAGAAAAAATTGCAATCACTACTACCATCACTCACGCCAGTTGCTAACAAGTAAGCAAGATTCAGTCACCACCATCACCAATTCACCATGTAATTTGCTCTTTGGCGCTTAAATTATCGTGAAGGAGGTGGGGAGGTGATGCCGCTGGAGGAAACGGCGTCAGCACCATTACCTGTCGTGGTCCATGATCTTCGGCGGCGAACTGACACACCGGAGCTCCGGCGGGCGGCGGCGGCGAGGGTTCTGGGAGGAGAGAAACTAGACAGACCGTGGTGTTGGTGTTGGTGTCGGCCCCGGAGCCGATCGACTGCTCGACTCGATGGGCTGGGCCTCGTTGCATCTCCTCAAGCTCATGGGATACGTATTTCTCGTTTACGCCTTCGCCGCGCGTTCACGCCTCCGCCGATTCAAACGCCGAAAGCCACCGCGAGGCCTCCCCGTCGCCTGCCCATGCCCTTGCGCCGCCGTCCCGGCCGCGCCATCGCCGCCGCGCCAGGCGGCTTCCTCCACCTCTCCCTGCTCGCCTCCCTCCGCCACCGCCCCTCGCTCCAGGCGCACGCGCAGCTCCTGCTCCTGGGCCTCCCGCTGCCCCCCGCCGCGGCCTCCCGCCTCCTCCGCCCGCACCTCCGCGCCGGCCACCCGCTCGCCTCGCTCCGCCTCTTCCTCCGCATGCTCCGCGACCACCAGCCCGCCTCAAACTGTGCCACTGCTTCCCAGGAGGAGGAGACCGTCCCTGACTCCCGCTCCCTCTCCGCGGCTCTTGCGGCCTGCTCCCGCCTCGAGTCCCCTTCCGCCGGCTTCTGCACCCACGCCTTCCTGCTCAAGTCGGGATTCGCCTCCGACGTCTTCGCCGCGAACTCGCTCCTCCATTTCTACGCCTCATTCGGTCTCCACGCCCTAGCGCGCAAGCTGTTCGACGAAATGCCAGCGAGGGACACCGTGTCGTTCAACACCCTGATCGCTTCGTACGTGCAGTCGGGATGTGTTGAACGCGCGTTGGGAGTGTTCAGGAACATGGTGGAGGGAGGGTTCCGGCTGGACGAGTGGACCATCACAGCGTTGCTGGGCGCGTGTGCTGGGCTAGGCGATTTGAGGGTAGCCAAAGCTGCGCATGGGTTTGCCAGCAGGGCATTGAGGCATAGATTGCATGACTCTGGAGAGGTGTTAATTGGGTTAGTGGATATGTATGTTAAGTGTGGCGCAGTGCAGCTCGCCAGGATGGCATTTAATTTGTCTAAGGCGAAAGGACGCGAGGGTTTGGAGTGTGATGGTGTCAGGGTATGCGAGGGCTGGGGAGATGGACATGGCTCAGAAGTTGTTTGATGAGATGCCCAATAAGGATTTGGTTGCATGGACAGTTTTGATCGGTGGATATGTGCAGGCAGGTAGATACAAGGAGGCACTTCGGTTGTTCGAGGAGATGGAAGCAACAGGACTTGAGGCTGATGAAGTGACTGTCGTCACTGTGCTTTCAGCTTGTGTCCAGCATGGTGCGATTGGTCTAGCAAAGCGGCTCCATCGTCGTGTGAACCAGAATGGATTGGTTAGGCGAAATGCAAGAGTTGCCACCAGCTTCGTGCACATATATGCAAAGCATGGGTGCATACAGACAGCTATGGATGTGTTTCGTGGGGTCGCTTATGAATTCAAGACTGTGGAGTTGTTTAATGCTATGATACATGGACTCGCTCACCAAGGTCATGGTGAGAAAGCTATCTCACTTTTTGATGAAATGGAAACCCTGGGGCTCCAACCTGATGGCATCACATTTGTGGGAGTCCTGTGTGCATGCAGCCACAGTAACTTGGTCGAACAAGGTTGTAAGATGTTCTCATCAATGTCGGACAAGTACGGTGTCAAACCAGATGTCAAGCATCATGCCTGCATGGCTGATCTCCTTGGAAGAGCTGGGCGGCTTGACGATGCTTACAACTTTATCCAGAATATGCCTTTCAAAGCAAATCCTGTGGTATGGTCATCTCTTCTGACAGCATGCAAGATCCATGGAAATAACAAGATTAGGAAGCTTGTAGAAAGGCAAATTCTTGGATTAGATGCTACCTACAAGCCAGAAAAGCTAACCTTATCTGGCTTATTTTCTGATGACAAGAGGAAAGAGCTATCTGCGAGGGTGAGAAATGCTATAAAGCACAAATCTGAGCAAAGGCATACACAGTAGGAATCACCGAATGGTAATGCTTATAAGATTGCAATTACTGATGCTTCCCAGCTCAACCCTCAGGCAAAGGTGACTGATTGGATGCCTGAAGATGCCCAAGGCATTTGTTTTTGTTTCAGGCCTTGGGAGAAGACTGCTTGGAATATCGAGAGACAGCTGCAGAGAATTTCCCTTGATAAACTCAGTTCCTGAAACCCCAACAGAAGTTATCACGAACCATTGTATATGTGGTAGTTACCATTCATCAATTGGAATATTTGCTACATATAAAGTAGGGGTGTTAGTTCCAATGTTAGGCTAAGTTTTGAAAGGAAACAAAGGATTGCCCTTGCAACGAGCAGTGGTGACGCATTTTGAACAGGGTCTTTTTTTTGGACAAAATTGAACAGGCTCTTAGTCACCTTCTGAAATGGTAGATTAATCTCTGTTTTCCTGGCGCAGCTGCTAACCTAGTTTTGTCTTGAATTGACTGCAAGGATTACAATTAATCAGGCTCTTGTACAACTGATCTTACGACTTGTGGGAATGAGATGGCAGAACAGAGAATGACTGCTGAAAGAGCTGTAAGCTCTGAAATGGAGAAGTTTTGAGATGCTCTTTTAGAAGAACAGTAGATGAATCTATGAGGCAGATGTTGATGGGAATAGTTCTGCTAGCTTCAACCATTAATTTTTCAGCTGAAGTGGACACTATGATTTGTCAATTCACTTCTAATGGAATGTAATCGTCAGTCTTTATATACTATTATTAACTTCAAGGGTATAATTCTAGTTTACAGGTCAGATTTATGGTCCTTAAAATCCATCCTAGAGTTCATTTCTTTCTTTGGTTTGCTTTCTCAAGAAAGAGTTTTGACTAGAGATAATTTAGCTAAAGAAGAAAGGTAGATGATGTTTCTTGTCTCTTTTTTGTTCTGAGAGAAACCACTCATCAACTGTTTTTTGAGTGGTGGGTAGTGGGTTACAGTTTGTTATTCTGATTATGTTTCTGTTGGTAATTTATGGCTTAGTAAAAAGTTGTTGTTAGTAACAACTAACAAATATGTTTACTTGTGCTGTCCTAGGGGTATTTGGAAACTAATGAAATATATTACTCTTTCAGAATGTAAGCTTGGAGTGATATGGCGATTTTGCTACAGAAGGTAACAGGGCTAGTGCAAAATTGGGGGTTGGGGTGGGGGATCATCTATTCAATGGAGAGGAGACTCCTGTTGGAAGTTGGAACGAAAGTCGCTAGATTTGAGGCAGGTGGCCAGCATACCAGAAAGAATCAGCTGGTGAGTTGTGATGTGGGTTAGTTACTGGCTGCAGGTGTGGTGACTGGATAGTAACTTCTGCCCCTCCTTTGGCTAGCTGTATGGGCTTGGAGGATCAGGTTGAGATATCCTCCTTGGAGACTGTCAAGGTAACTGGCTGGAAAGAAAGGCTCCAAACAGGTGGTTCTCTCTTGGAGTTTGTGGGTGGACATGCTCGATCTGTAGAAGTTTCTGGGCATGGAGGTGATCTTTTCTTTGGAACTGAACCTCAAGGAGTGGAGCAATGTGGACGTACACGTACCAGCTGTGGTGAAGCCATGGGTCAGTGAAGAAGATGACCTGGAGAAGGCAATGTCGTCGAGCCTTTGAATTCTATCTGCTGGAGTGCTCCCCTGAGCTGGAGCCCAGAGGATGGCTTGCTTCGTCAGGTTCAGGGGGTTGTTTCCGGCCGGCGTGGAGCTTTTGAGGTTACAGACTTACAGTGAATAAGTTACGCTAGTTTTCAGGTTTTATTCTTTTTTGTGCTTGAAATTGCACGGAGCATGGGAGGGGTCTCCGTATCACCTTTGGGACTCTGTAAACCGTTTAAACAGTTCTCTTTGCATTTAAAATTTGGAGAGCGATGTTCTTTCAGCGTTCTTCAGTTACTGTTGCAATATCTTTGTTCCCATCTCGTTTTTCAGGAGTCATATGCAGTGTTGTTGTACTTAAAAGAAGATCTCGTGCTTGGTGGCGTCAGGGGGCTAAAGCATCCCTATTCATACAGTAAATACGTTTCCGTTTTTTATCAAAAAAATGCTTCATTTTCTTGTTTGAGCTGGTTGTGACTTGTAATGCTGGTAGCGTCGTATGAGCTAGCTAGTACGGAGTCAACGTTCTGTTAAACAACATGCAGACAAGATAAGAGTAGAAACAGGCTTAAGTTGGTAACCACATTAGCAAACTCCAGCCTTTTCTTTATCGATTACATTTTAAATATACATCAGAAAGAAACAAAGCTGTGCATACGATACGATCAAAGTAGCTACAACAAATTCAAACCTAAATGGGTGCAACAGTTGTCATATATTTCCCCTTGTTCCTATAGGCGTGCCGCTTTTTTTTCTGTACTTCGGGAGATTAAGCATGATTTGTGATGTGTTTTTTTTCCTTGACTAGAAGCTTTCCATTCACCAGTAGAGGATGTCGATTGTCAAGGGAGGTGGTGTGGTGGCCAACCACTGGAAAGCTAACCTTTTTGTTTATCAGTTCCTCTACCTTTTGCTGTCAGTATAAGATGTGGTGGCATCTTTCCTTCCTGGCTTGCTACTTGAATGAAGTATCAGCAAGCTAGAGTTGAAGACCAACCTCAAAGGCAGGGCAGGGCATAACTGATCATGGGAAAGGTAGCTTCTCTCTTGGAGCATCTGAAAGCTCATCTCTGCATTTTGGTTCTTCATCATGTAGTATGCTGTAGCAGGGACAATGCAAGGCGGGCTCAAAGACATACGTTCTGAAGCTGGACATGCACTGCCAATGCAACGGCTGTGTGAAGAAGATCAAGGACGGGTTGAAGGAGATCAGCCTTTCAGAAGGTAATAATATGTACGGTAGATTCTGAAGCATCTTTTCCGTGAGCACAAACAAGATGTGGTAGTATTGCAATTGCCTGTCTTGTGTAATACTACTACTATTCCTGAATGCTGCTGCATTGCCATGGCTTGGAGAGAATCTTCAGCTACAGGTGTGGAGCGAGCTGATGTTTCAGCAGAGACGGGAGAGGTGAAGGTGAGAGTGACGGGTGGAGTGGACATGATGGACCCAGAGAAGCTCTGCTGCCTGCTGAAAGAGGCAACCAAGAACAAGTGTGTGAGGATAGTACTGGAGGAAGAGAGCGTTGCCCCATCGCCAGGACCACGACGCTTTGGCATTGCAAGGCCATGGCCTGGGCAAACCAAGAACAAGAACACCTCTGCTCAGGTACGCCTGCAACGAGCCAAGGTACTACTATTACTAGTACTGCTGCTGGTCAGGCAAGAGGCAACCATTTTGCCCTGAAACAGATTGTGCTGTGTTACTACTATTGGCACCGTTGCACACGTTCCGGTACTAGTATTATTTGTAGACTTTTCTTTTCTCCTCCTTTTTGTTGGTATAATACTCCATATTAGTAGGCAAACTGCCATGTTGTCTGCATAAAGGGGAATTATTAGTAAGTAGGCAGGCAGGTAGGCCACCTGCTACCGTATCTATTCTATCCCTATATCTTGAATATACTCCCTCCAACCCATGAACTAAGGCCTTGTTTAGATGCATCTTCAACTTCTAAGTTTTTACACTCTCTCTCCATCACATCAATTTATACCCGCATGTAAAGAGCATTAAATATAAATAAAAAAAATAACTAATTGCACAGTTTTGTTGTAAATCACGAGATCTAATCTTTTGAGCCTAGTTGGGCCACGATTGGACAATATTTACCACAAACAAACGAAGTGCTACAGGACTTTTCAATCTCTCTCCTCTCACAAATAATTTACCGCATGTAAAGAGTATTAAATATAAATAAAAAATAACTAATTACATAGTTTTGTTGTAAATCACGAGACGAATCTTTTGAGCCTAGTTGGGCCACGATTGGACAATATTTACCAAATAAAAACGAAGTCTTTACAGGACTTTACAATCTCTCCCTAAAAAGTTTCGTGGAACTAAACAAGGCCTAAGAGCAAATTTAGCGAACCAATTAAGGAGGAAATGCACATTCTAGTACTGTAATGGTTATATGCGCATTGTTTGACATTGTTCATCATCCGTGCTTTTGTTTTGAGGGGTATGTATATCTGGGACACTTTGCTTCGTCACCAATGTCTCATACAAATCCAACAGTATAATATATCTTTCTTTATGTGACAAATTGAGTATTATACAAATTTGCAAACCGAATGCCTGAAAGAATGAACTTTTTTACTTTCAGGCTGCAGCTGGGTGGCTGCAAGACGGCACGGGCGCCTTCCCGGCAACCGCCCCGAGCGCCCCGCCGCTGCCGGAGGAGGAGGTGGCGGCATGGAGCGAGACGACGGCGCCTTCGGAGCGGTGCCGGTACCGATGGGCGGCGCCTGGCAGCACGCTCGGCGTGTGGGCTGCGTCGGAGATCACCGGGACATTGGCCATGTACGACCTGTGAAGTTGAAAACCCAGCCATGCATGGCCTATGTAATTTGCTCTCCCAGAGTCCCAGTGCAAACTAATGGCAAATCTGAGCCTTTTCGTCCTTGTTCAGTTCGTGATAAAGTTTCATTCCCTGCACTGTAGCATTTTCGTTTGTATTTGACAAATATTGTCCAATCGTGGCCCAACTAGGCTCAAAAGATTCATCTCGTGATTTATAACTAAACTGTGTAATCAGTTATTTTTTTTACTAACATTTAATGCTCCATATATGTGGGTACAAATTGAAAGTTGCATGAAAGTCGCTGAAAGTTGCATGAAAGTTTCAACTTTCATGGCAACTAAACAAGGCCTTCGTTAGAATTGGATAGATGGCGGACTCGTTTGAATCCCAATCCCAATCACAATCCCAGGACTGAAAATTAGTCCTGTATTGTATATAGATCACACGATGCTTTGTTGAGTCCTGAGATCCAAACGTGTCTAGCTAGATTGGTTCCGTTTTGCTTCTCTCTCCGTGTGTCACTAAACTAGTGACACTTGAGTGATATATTAGTGGCACTTGGTAACATGATGAGGGCGGCTTTAGCTAGTGCAACCGACTGGGGCCGCAAGCAGCAAACGCGCATTGGACTGGCGCCACTACTGTACTATACTAGTGCAAAGTGGGGTAAGGGTGAAGTGACACGGAAGTCGGGTGTAACGCGTCAACCACGCAAGCCCTGTCTTTGCTTGATGAGTCTTTGCCGGTTGGCTGCCTGGTCCGGTCGCCGATCTCATCTCGTCTTGCATTGCTGGCAGATGTAGGTGATTGGTGGCTGAGATCTCTGTGTCTCAGAAAAAACTCGGTTGAAAAAAGGATGTACCTTAAAAGGGGATTATAATTTAGCTAGAAGAAATCGGAATGGTAGTAAACTGTGCAACTTTTGTAGCAAGTAAAAAACTATCCAACACCTTTTTTATAAATTATGTAGTACAGAGACTCATTTCTCACAACGCACGACACTCGTCCTTATGAACACACGTACACAGACTCTACCGTTATGTGCACCTCCATAAGACCGCGTCGATATGAATGTCATCATGCCAAAGACTTTGTGACGCACTGCTCATTTTGTATCTGGCATCAAACCTCAGAATATTAATCATCTGTTTAACCTTGGTCTAAGCAAGGTGGTCAGAACCTTAGATCTTTGTCATTGGCAGGAGCTGCAGCAGTTTGCTAGGCAATTTGGCTGAGTATGAATGATTTTGTGTTCAATATTGGCCAAACAAAATCTCTTTTTTTTCAGGTACTTTTAGGGGTGGGGGTTGACACTGGTTTCATTTGTGGGTTCTGTTGCAGCGCGCTAATAACCATAAGGATAGGTTAATTTCAGTGTGTCATTGTCTAGAAATCATAGTAATATAGCCTTTTGCTTCCATGGATGGCCTTTAAGATTTCGTATTGGTCAATACTATTGAAAATTTTATTGTTTTCTAGTTGATTTGGATTGGATTGGACTTATATGCCTCGTCTTTGAAGAGTTTTGAAGCCTACACATTTTTCATTTGTCTAAACAAAAGTTCTAGTACAGGAGAAATTATTTTAGTTTGGATAGATTTGTTGGTTGTGTCTTGTGCTAGGTAGCACGGCGGCGCATCATCGACAGCACGGGCGGTGACGCAGAGGCATGCGAGACGAGGTGGCACAAGCGGAGTCGCAAAGGATGATGGGTGTAAGAGCATATCGGGCTCACCGTGTCGATGGATCGGCCCGACACGCTCCAAGCTTAATGGGGTCGTACCCATGCCTGAGGTGTGGCCCACATGGCGCATATATTAGAATCCGCTAACCCCCGGCTGTGTGGTGCAGGGCCATGTTCGTGGCGTGTCATCTATATATCTAGCATTGATGCGGGGCGGACTCAATCTAGCCCCGCTAAGTCATTGTTTTCTTTCTACCCCAAACCATAGGGCCGAATTGGAGGGGATTGGGGGGAGATTTAATTCCTCCAATCCTCTGCAACCCACTTTAGCTAACAGTATAAAATAAATCGAAGCACGAAGCATGTTCTAACTCGTGTATAGAATTTGCTCTATATTCGTTTGTCTTATCAATCGAACTTATTAGGCGACAAATATTTTTTCTCTTACAATAAATTAGTTATTTTAACTTATTAGCCAGCTTATTATCAAAACTTAAAATGTGAAGCTTTTGGGATGGAAAACAATGAGAAAATGCCTTGCTTATTTACTTTTTGTATATATATAAATGATAAATCCGCAGCTGAACCCATGGATCTGCCGGTGTCCCAAACAAAGAATGGATGCCCGGTCGTGGGCGGTCAACGGTCCGGCGTCCGCATAAACTATACTTGGAAACCGTACTTGTGGTAGCTGTACATTGCAGTACAGTACTGGAGGGAGTGTTGGACGGACGGACGGACGGACTTGTCGTCGTTCGATCGTTCGTCTCCTCTGTCCTGATCTCCGGTGGCTGCAGTATCCGCGTAATTCGCTCACATGCAATGCAATGGAAAAGCGGATCGGACATCCCGAGCTTACCTCTGAGCTCACAGAGGACGACTACTGGTACGGTGGTAGAGAAGGAACCAATGAACGCCCAATGTGCATGTGCATACAGTACAGTACTCCTACACCCGGTCGAGGTAACGACGATGGATACCCTGTAGGCAGGGTCTAGAATATCGACCGATTTTCGCCTAAAATTGGTGATTTTCAGTTTTACTAGTCAGTAACCCGCGCTTTGCGCGGGATAAACCAAGGTTGTGATGTATAGGATGACATTTTTTAAATTTGGAATAATGTTTAAAATCATCAAATTGTTAATATGCACACCTTGAGTTAAAATCTCTTGGTACCTTTGCTCTGTTTAATGATTTTGTTAAATTGTATTTTGAAATATCACTTTGTAATTTCATATAAGTGTTAGGACTTAAACATTGCGACACCGTAACATGGTTATAGGTGAACCTATGAAAAAATCCTTTCATGCACCATGACATACAAATATAGAATTTACTGGAACACAAAGTAGATATGCTAAGCTGTTTGCCACAAATCACTTGCGTAGACATCATTCCTCATATTGCACTAACCTAAACCTGTTTTTTTTTTTTTTTTTTTTTTAAATCGAAGAAAATACAATGCATACCATGTCTGAAGAGTTGTTTCAGTAAGATAGAAACGATATTATTCAACTTTGAACCTGTCTTACTTCTTTGTTGCAATCAGGAGGGTAGTCGGTAAATTGACCAACAGCTTGCTCCAGTTCCCGCCCTTGTGCCAGTGTCCAGTTTTCTTTTTTTTTTTATTCAAGAGATGCAAAATTTACCTCTAAGCGACCAACCTGTCAGAAGATATAATGGGAGGAACCAAACTGCAATCAGTCAGTACAAATTTGGGAGATGAGAAAGGAGTATCTATGATGATGTAACAATAGCATGTTGACCACGAAATAAACATAAAACTTCAAGTCATGTATTTAAATCTTGCATATTGGCACTTGCTAACTGAACAAATTTTTTCATTTCCTATTGTCAATTGTTATTCTATATAGTGATCTCCTTTTTTAGCATAGAACCATTTTATTTTGCATCATGCATACAGCCCTGTTCGTTAAAATATAACATATGTCACTTGTGTTCTATATGAGCTTGTGTTGGAAACCATGGACAGAAATGAAGCATAGGAAACAGAGACTAAGGATAGGTAGTTGCCTTTTTTGATTTTGTACCTTGCAGGTGTATGTGAATGCATGCTGCAAGGACAAAACAAATCTAAAGATTAATCATCCAAAGCTGATGAAAACAACAAACAAAGCAGGGTCAATAATATGAAAAAAAATCGATGTGGACCGTAGCCTTTTGAGCTTGATGATTTGTCTCATTTGTATTTGCTCAGTTAAGTCAAATGCTCAGTTAAGTCAAAACAGGGCTTGGCATGGATTTCCTAAGTAACCAACCCTTTTAGAGTAATATAAAATAAGCATGACATCTTACCATTTTTGTAAATTGCATTGTCAAAATCCTAATCCATTTATGTCTAAAATCTGAAGTATATTCAGCAGCCACTGCACTGTGTATACTGGAGCTCAGTTGTTAGTGTGTAGCATTGCAATTTGCCTAGGTGGTATATTCTTTGTGGTGGGCAAACAAATCCAGATGCTTTTAGGAGCACATTTTACCCAATAGAAATATTTTAAGGGACAATACATGTATAATAGAAATGAAGGGAAGGAAAACAAACACAACACCTTGAATAGTAATTGCTCTGTGAATTGCTTTAAAAAAAAATTCCTACATGACATAGATCTCTTAAGTAACCAACCCTTTTCGAGTAATAACCATGTTGTAAATCGCACTATTAAAATCCTAATCCATTTATGTTTAAAATTCTGGAGCATATTGTGCAGGCACAACACTGTCATCAGTAAAATGAGTAAATAATCTGAAGGGACATTTGCTAGGTCACATGAGCAGTAACACATGAAACCCAAAGGGAAAAAAAAGGTTCGTAGAAGAGGAATAGATCACGTACACTTTCTGCAGCCGTGACCACGATCCAAACAATTGCAACCTGAGGCTGGTCTGGGAGAAAATTATAACAATTGAAGTCAATTTCCCTAGAAAAAAATAATTAGAGTAAATATGCAATTGGACGGGTACATCTGAAATTTAAAGAACTGAGGAATGAAACTAAGCACGTGGGGAAGAAGAAGCAGAGAAGGCCGATGTGTAGTATGAGACAGCCTCGGATGAGCGGCGGTGGCGCTGAGGCTGGGCAGTGGTGGTGCGAGGCGGCGCCGTGCGGGCAGGCACCGGCGGCCACGGCGCAGCACGGGCGTGGGCGCGGGACTGCAGCTGCGGCGGCACTGACCTGGGCGCGCGCGAGCCGGGTGGTGGCGGCGCGGGCAGGCACGTGCGGCCGCGACGCGCGGGACAGGATGGCGGCGGCGGCAGTGCGACGCTACGGCATGCAGCTCTGGAGATGGAGATGAGCTGAGCTGTTTGGTTGCTTCGAGAGGAGATGCACGTGGGATGGTGTTTGGAGTGAGGTTCAAAGCAGCTGGAAGGATCGGACGGCTGAGACGGAGTTACTGTTAATGTACAGTAGTTTGTGAGGGGGACCTGAAACACAAAAATAAGGGTAAGGGTAGATTGGTGACTTTGGTAAATATAAATATTGGTAATTTTGGTTCTGTTTATTCAATTTTTAAAATATTTACATATCTGTACGCGGCTTCCTTGTTCGGCAAACTACGACTAGCCGCCTACTAGTACTCCTACGGAGGTCAGGTCACGTCTCGATTCCAAACCGAGCGGACGGACCCCATCACGCTTTCACGTCAGTCACCTCGACGGGCCGGCCCCGGCCCCGGCCCGGCCTCCGTATTCCATGTCCAGGGCCCAGCCCGGCCCGTACGCGCCGTTGACTGACCGTGACCGAGCACGGTCCAGGTCCACGTCCACCCCAAACAGAACACTCGCCTCCGCTCCCACGACGCGGCCGCCGCGTGCGCGCGCCAACGGGGAATCTTCCCAAGGAAGCCCCGCCACGTGGCCCACTCGCCGTCCAGCTCGTCCCTCCCGTCGCGTCCAGCCGGCCGGGCGGCCTCCTCCTTCCTCCCTCTATAAAACAGGAGAGACAGAGGAGACCACCCAACCCGGCCATCGCACCGCACCACTACACTACACACTCACACAGCGCACGCCAGCCACAGCCAGAGGCCGCCACCACCCACCCAGGCCGACGCCGATCCCAAGCTCTCAACCGCGATCGATGGGCAAGAAGAGCGGCCGCGGCAGCAGCAACGGCAGCGGGGACGCGCCCAAGGCGACGGCGTTCGTGCTCAAGGTGCCGACGCACTGCCGCTGCGACGGGTGCGCCGACAAGATCCGCGCCGCCGTCAAGGACCTCACGCTCCGCTGCGACGGCATCGTGTCGCTGGACCAGTCGGCGCTGGCCACCAAGGGCGAGCTGGCGCTCGTGGCCACGGCGGACCCGGAGAAGCTCCGCCGCCGCCTGCGCAAGGCCACCGGCAAGAGCGTCGACCTCGTCTTCCCCCAAGCCGCCCGCCAAGCCAGCGGCGGCCGACGGCCGCAAGGACGACGCCGCCGCCGTGCAGGCGCTGCTCCTGCAGCTGCAGCAGCAGCAGCAGCAGGCGGTGCGCGCCCAGCCGCTGCCTGTCGCGGCCTGGAACGCGGGCGCGTACGGGCAGGCGGCGTACCCGTGGGCGGTGTTCCAGCAGCAGCAGGCGACGCCGGAGCCGTACTTGGCGTCCTACCCCGTTGCTGCGTACCCCACCGCCGCATCCTGGGCCGCGTACCCGCACGACGGCCTTGGTGGCGCCTACGGCGGCGGGGGATGGCTCGGGAACTGACCGATCGGCAGGGGGCAGCCGGCGGCGGATAGTGCCGGACGGCCGGGAGCAGAGCAGCTGATGGAGCTTTTGACGTTGTGGAGGGAAGCACGTTTTGTGAATGTGTCAGCAGTGGTGGTGTCTGCGTAGTAGAACAGGATTAGCAAGAGCGCTGAGCTGAACAAGCAGTAGTGAGTGATCTGCAATGGCTCCTGCTAGTTCAGTAGTACTTTCAGTTCAGTTCAGTAGTGGTTGTGTGTGTTTTGTTCGACGATGAGTTGTTCATTTTTTGGTAGCTCGGCTCAGCTGGGCTCTCATCTCATCTCATCTGGGATGCTGCTGCTCTGTAACCGTAACTGCAATGTTGTGCACAAACCAGTCTCAGTGTCAGATAAATAAATGAAGTAAGGCTTTGTTTAGTTCCATGCAACTTTCAATGAAAGTTGTAAGTTTTTCCACTCTCTCTCCATCACATCAATTTCTACCCGTATATATAGAGCATTAAATGTTAGTGAAAAAAATAACTAATTACACAGTTTTGTTGTAAATCACGAGACGAATCTTTTAATCCTAGTTGGGCCACGATTGGACAATATTTACCAAATACAAACGAAATGCTACAGTTGCAACTTTTTTCAACATTTACGAACTAAACAAGGCCTAACTTTGAAACTCTCAATCATAAGTATAGGCGCGACGGAGACGATGAATGGAAAATGAAACGGTGGATTCTTTTGGTCGCCTCGCCTCGCCTCGCCTCGCGCTCTTCCTCCACTCCACTCTTCTCTGCTCCAGTCTCTGGCGTGTATTGGTTCCTTTGACTGGTCCTGGCACTGGCAGTGGCAGTAGCGTCTCTTTGTCTGTCTTGTGTAGCACGATTGTTGTGTTGCAATGCATGCAGCTCGGTTGGGCTGTGCTGCTGCTGCCTCTGCATTGTTTGTACAGTACTCCTGCTCCTGCGTCTGCGATCCTAGTCCTCTCCTTGTCCTGCAAAGAACTGCATGTTGGGAGGCCACGGGCACAGGCAGAGCCGTGTAGTCCAGGCACGGCAGTCGCGTTCGTTCGTTTGGCCGTTCCGGTTCGTCCCCGTCTCGTCTACAGTACGCACAACTCCAAACGCATCGGTCATTGCCATTGCGGCATCGCCATTGGTCGGTCGGTGGGTCCAGTCGTCCGTCGAAACGAAAGAAGCGATCGTGGTCAGTGCCTCCTGCTGCTGCAAGCTGATAAAGCTGATGGCCGTGCGTCCTGGTGCAGACTACTAGTAGTGGAGTACGTACTAGTTTGCTCAGAGGCAGAGCAAAACTTTTGTTTGCACATCCGTATCCGTATCCGTATCCGTATACATAGTCGTAGTGAGGGATCCATCCGGGAGAGTGGCATTAGTGCAGTGCGGCGGCCGCCATGTCTGTGGCAGCCTGCCATTGCCCTTGCCCGTATATTGACGGGCCTTGGACTGGACTGGACTGGGGGCCGGTCGTCGTTGGGAACGAACGGACTTGGGACTTGGGACCTCCATCTGCCATGGGCGGCCGTGGTTTCATTGAGGCTTGGCTTGGCTGCAGCAGAGAGCAGACACGACACGCTGCATGCCATCCATAGTGTTCAGAATCAAAGTCAAGAAACAGTATTTGAAAGGACTTTGAATGGTGGCCAATTTATTGAAGAGGAGGTCACTTTCACCATTGTAAAATCAAGAGAAAAGGAAGTTAAGAAAGAACAAAGCTCTCAGGTTCCTCCTCACTCCCTGCATTCTTGAGTTTCTCTTGTGCTTGTGTGCAATCCAAAGAACTCGATTTCTAACACATACTAGCACCACTATTGTACTCTACTTGATGCCGGTACCCCCGCCGTGCCATGGTCATGGGCAAATGCAAGTACTACTCCTACAATCCTCCTACAATGCATGCATAGGGCGACTGCCACGGCCAGGTGCTCAAAGGAAGGAAACTTCCCACCACTCACTGCCTGCCAGGTGCCAGGTGCCAGGTGCCAGCCGCTCGCATAGGGGGCGACTGCGACTGCCCCCGCCTTGAAAGGCTGAAACAAGGACGTACTGGGCCGGCCGGGCCCCTTCTAGCTGGCCTATTCGCCACACACAAGCCGTGCAATGCCATGAGGGCCCGGCCCAAAGCCATTCCGTCCCCGCCGCTATAGCGACCGGACCGGCCTCCTCTCCTTGGTTTTGTATAATTCCGTTTCCGTCCGTTTGCTTTTGAAACTGCATGCACCGACCACGTCTCCGCCCAATGCAAACCAAGTTTCAAACAACGAACGGGCGGTGAATTTGAATTTCTTTGATTGATGGCCCAAGTTTTCTGGTACCCACCCACCGAGTTGCTTGGCATGCATGATCCAACAACCATCGCAAAGTAAAACGCAAACAAACACATTTCAAACCAAATCCAAAAAAAAAAAAAAAAAAAGAGAGGACAACGGATCCTAGAGTTAAAGCCGGAGGGCCAAATAACTAGCAACGCTACAGTGCAGGGGAGGTACGTCGTCGTCGTCTGTACGTGCGAGCCACGGCCGAGTGAGCCCCTGCCTGCCGGTGGGCCCAGAAGCAGCAGCAGCAGCACCAGGCGGAAGGCGAGAGGACGAGTGACTGAGTGAGCCATGCGGCTGCTTCTCTTGCCAGGCCAGACGGTGATCGCCCGTCCACTCGGGCGGGCCCCTCGGCGCCGCGCTCCCTGGCCTCCACTGCTCTCTCCCTCCCTCCTCTTGGCACCCCTCGCCTAAAACCTCACCACGCGCTCTCGCGTCGCGCCGTCCCGTCCCTTCCCTTCACTCGCGTCGTGCGGCAACACAAGGCACGCAGGCAGGCAGGCAGCGCACCTAGGGAAAGCAAGGCGCGCGGCTCCTTGCCCCTTGGACGAGGAGGCGAGAGCACTTGGACCCAGCCGCGCGCCGCCACCATGGCCAAGGTCAGCCGCGCCGCCTACCGTGTGCCCTCAATTGCCCTGCTTGTCTTCTATTAATCCCTACTGCTAGTAAATTTCTCTCTGTTTTTGGTTTTCAACGCCACGGATATGATGCATGGCGCCCCCCGGCCTGTGTATGGTGTAATGGACTAATGCTACGGTGTTGATTGATCGAACGCAGAAGAAGCGCGGCGGCGGCGGCGGCGGTGGTGGAGGAGGAGGCGGCGGCGGCGGCGGGCAGCAGCAGAAGCCGGCGGAGGAGGCCGACGACCACGCGCCCAACTCCGGCGACGCGTCGGCGGCGGAGGGCAACAAGGACAAGGATGAGCACGACAAGGGGAAGGACAAGGACCAGCCGGAGAAGGGGAAGGGGAAGGGGAAGGACGACAAGGACAAGGACGCGGGGAAGAAGCCGCCGCCCGTGGTCACCGCGGTGTTCAAGATCGATATGCACTGCGACGGCTGCGCCAAGCGCATCCACGCCTCCGTCCACCGCTACCCAGGTACGCAACGCAAGCCCCGGCCTTCCCTTTCCTGCCACTGATCGGATCGCCGATGGTTGTGCTCGTTCTTCATGGACATGGCAGGAGTGGAGGGCGTGGCCATGGAGGTGGACAAGGGCACCATGACCGTCGTCGGCCGCTTCGACGCCAAGAAGCTGAGGGACCGCGTCGCCAACAAGACCCGGAAGAACGTCGACCTCGTCGGCGGCGGTGGCAGCAAGGGAGGCGGTGGCGGCGGCGGGAACAACAAGCAGGGAGGAGGAGGAGGAGGCGGCGGGAACCAGCACAAGGGCGCCGACGAAGACGACGGGAAGCGGGCGGACAAGGCGCACGGCGGTGGCGAGCAGGAAGGCAAGGACAAGGACAAGGCCGATCGCCAGGAGGAGGAGGGGAAGGGGAAGGATGACAAGCAGGGCGGCGGCGGCGGTGGAGGAGGGAAGGGAAGGGCGGCGGCAAGGACAGCAAGAAGCCCGTCGTGGTGCGTGCGTACTGCACTCCCATCTTCCTGAAAGAATTGTGCTCTTTTATTTCCTCGTTGATCGTTCGCATGATTGATTCGGTCGCCATGCATACCAAATTTGCGCCTACTAGCTGCCACATGAGCCACGCATGATCACGAAACGAAATTTGCGCCTAGCTGAGTGCCACATGTTTTTCCCCCGTTGCTGTTAGTTCTTTGATTCCTCCAGCTGCTGCTGCTGCCTGTTACTAGTACCTGCACCTGTACTGTACCATATGCATGAGAACGAACGAACGACGCAGAAAGATGCTGTGCTGCTCGTTCTTGGTTCCTTCATATTGTTTGTCTCGTTCTTGGTTCAGTATTAGTAGTAGCAGAACCAGCATTGTTGTTGTTGAGGGGAAAAAAGGGCCTGCTCTGAAATCTGAATCTGATGGAATTTGGTTGTGCCGTGACAACGCAGCCGGTGATTGCGACGGTGGTGCTCAAGATCGGCTCCACGGGCCTCCATTGCGACGGCTGCATGAACCGCATCCGCAGCAAGCTCTTCAAGATCAAAGGTACTGCTGCACACTTGCACTTGTGTTCGACTGATGATGGAATTCTGCTCCGTTCGTTATGCATGCATGATTTAATTTGCCAACCATGGAGGAGGGGATACTGATCGTGTCGGTGCAGGAGTGGAGCAGGTGCGCATGGACATGGGCAAGAACCAGGTGACGGTGACGGGGACCATGGACGCCAAGGCCCTGCCGGAGAAGCTGCGCAAGAAGCTGCGTCGCCCCGTGGACGTGGTGGCGCCGGGCAAGGACTCCAAGGACGGCAAGGAGAAGGACGGCAAGGAGGGCGGCGGCGCCAAGGACGGGAAGGACGGCAAGGAGGGCGGCGGCGGCAAGGACGCGGCGACCAAGGCGCTGACGGCGGAGCTGGAGGCGTGGAAGGCCGCCTTCTACGACCAGCAGTCGCTGATCAACGCCGAGTTCATGCTCAGCGACGAGAACCCCAACGCCTGCGCCGTCATGTGATCTATCGGTGGCCATGGATTAGCTTAGCTGTGTGGGTTACATTACAGTAGTTAGTCGGATTGGAGAAGAGAGAGACAGTGCCGGGGTGTTGAATGTTCACTCCTGTCACTGACAGCCACAGTCATCAGTCGAGCCACAAACAAGATGGAACACGCGACAGAGATACAAGTAGAACTGGGAGTACTAGTAGTTACAACACTACACAGACAAGATAGATATGCAGAGTGCAAGTTTCTGGGAACTGCCGCTGCAACTGCAATGCAGTAGTAGCAGAGCATAACAAATTTGAGATTTTGGCAATGTGATCTTTACTTACTATACATGTTCGAACTGGATTTGTATTCTCTGTAGAACGGAGGAAATGCTGCATTTTGAAAACAATCGTCATGTCAGGGACAGGATAGAGCCCCTGTTTTGTTTTTGCAGAGTGTGTTTTTGCTGTGTATCTGTTCCTGCAGCATTTCAAAGGAGGCTGTATGCAGTGGGTTGAGGACGCTTACAACTTTATACAAAAAATAAATATGCCTTTCAAAGCAAACCCTGTGATATGGTCATCTGCGAGGGTTACGTATAAAGCATAAATCTGTCAGGCATACACAGTAGGAATCACACCGAAAGATAATGTTTATCATATTGCAATTACTGATGCTTCCCAGCTTCACCCTCAGGCAAAGAAGACTGCTAGCTTGGAATATCGAGAGATACATTCCCTTGATAAACTCAGTCCTGAAAACACCACAGAAGTTGTCACGAACCATTATATATATAATATATTCGGTAGTTGCCATTCATCAATCTGATTGTTTTATGAAAAATATAAAGTAGGGGTGGTAAGTTCAAATGTTAGGCTAAGTTTTGAAAGGAAACAAAAGGCAGTGGTGATTATTTGCAAAGAGCAGTGGTGATGCATTTTCAAGATCAAATTTTGTGTACAAGCTCTGGTAGTCATCAACTTCTGAAATGGTAGGAGGTTAATCTCTCTCTTTTTTCCTGGAGCAGCTGCTAACCTAGTTTTGTCTTCAATTGGCTGAAAGGATTACAATTAATCAGGCACTTGTGCAGTCTGATCTTATCACTTCTGGGAATGAGATGCAGAACAGATCAGAACGACTGGTGAAAGAGCTATAACCTCTGGGGTTAAATTTACGGCTTAGTAAAAATAAGTTGTTTACCAAATATGTTTATTTGTGATGCCCTTTGGGGCATTTGAAAACTAATGAATATTCAGAATGTAGCTTGGAGGGATATGCATGGCGAGGTGCTTGGGTTGTCACAAAGCTGCTGAGGTGCAGTGTGTGTGCAGCTGCAGCACTGCAAAGGTTGCAACTTTCTCTGTTGTTTTGGTGCACATGAGTTTGCACAGGCGTTGGGATTGGGCCACCCCCACCCAATTGTATGGAAAGAAACAAGAAGGCAAAGGAAAGGAGCCGCTCTTTTGGTTTTGGGCAGGCAGAGCTGCTGCTGCTGCATCGCATCGCATCGCATGTTACTCCAGGGATCCGCCTCCGGCGATCCGTATCATCATCAGCAGCAGCAGGCCGGTGGAACTGTCACTGTGGTCTGTGGTCTGTGGATGGCTGGCGCTGCAGCAACGGCAACGGCAATGGCAATGGCATGCCTGCTTTCTCGCCGCAGCGCAGCGAAACCCCTCCCCATACGGCCGTGTCCCCATACTCCTCGCTTTGTTTGGATGCATGGAGTGGCTATTTTTGGTTGGTTGTTCTTCACCAAAAGGCCAGTCAAGACTTTGAGAATCTTTCAAACCAAAACTCCTGCACTGCACTGCACTGCTGTGCCTATGCTACTGCCATGCACTATGCTTTGAAACCTGACGAGACAAAGAGAGTATGCATCAGTGTTACATTTTTACTGCTGCTGCCTTCCATGGAATCAATCAAAGTTCACATACATTGTAGTACCACTGTATATACGTACTCTGCGTAACAAGTTAGAGCCCTTTTGGTTTCTGAACCAGCCAAACACATGCCGGGCCACTGAAAGCGAAACAGCCAACTCATCATCAGCTACAAAATGACTGTTCGTTCATGCCTGCCTGAGACTCAGATGCTGCTGGCCCTCGAAGGCTGAAACATGCAGCTTCCCTTTCGCTCTTTCGGAGTTCAAGGAGTCGTTTACAAATTCAGAACGGTTACAGCATAAGAGCACTTGGTTGATACGTTTGTTGTTCACAATACAATGACTCGCCCTAATACAGTACAAACATTCTGCACTGCAGACTAATCTAATCCCTGCATGTCCTCAGCAACACATATATATAGATAGCTATGATTTAAAGTAGTTCAGATATATATGATGTATATGTGCTGGTTTGTTGTAATTCTGTAGCAACTAGAGATGATAATAGGGTTCTTAGCTTGTGCTTGGCGATCAAGTACTAAAACAAATTAACCAAGGGCAATCTGTTCTGTATATTAGAGAACATGGACGGAATGATGCAGCCAAGGGCTATCCAGGTTAAGCCACCCGAGTCAACTGTCTAACTTTCACTGAACTTACAGAAAATAATACCATAAGTTATGACTTCAAATAGGCAGACCACGAAAATATAATACATGATCAATATAATTTAATATGGGAAATTTCAATGGTTTAAACTCATAAGAGATTGACTGAAAACTATTTTGGATTTTTTTTTCGAGACGACGGAAGCTGTAGACTGTAGTAGCTTACGTGCTTCAGTGCATCTTGTTTGCTTTTTTTGATGGATCATATCCGATCCCTCAGCAGCACATAACCAAACTGGACCCTTGTGGCTTGTGCTGGGTTGGTTGGACATGCCGCTTTTTGGGCCTCGGAGGTTCCAACATTTTTTGGCCTGTTGGGCTTTCGTGTATTATATATAATAACAGTATAAATAGTCTATTTTCCAAAGCACTTGGATTCAAGAAGTTAATTTACAAAAACAGACCCCACTTGATAATGTTAACATGGCGGTCTGAAATATTTTTTTCTTCAGTCAGAACTACATTCAGTTAATGCAACATGGAAGAAGCATTGTCCATATTCTGAATGGATGTTCCACTGAGTTTCCTTGCATGTTGATTTGTGGATCTCGTGTTGTATCCTGATGACTTAGGGGTACTTTGGAAGCAATGAGAAGCAAAATACATGGATGACAAACACCTCACTAAGAACTAAGGTGATAACTAAAATGATATCCCCATGAATTATCCAGCATGGAAAAAGTCTGCGATCCTGGATGGATTGGAGTAGTTTCCAAATTAAGCTTAAGGCAGTGAGACGAATCTTACTTGACCAATGAGTCTATGTCTAAGGAATAGTTTTACTTGAGTTCCTGTTGTTTGCCATTAATATATTTCATTGAAGGGATTGCTCAAATCTGTTAAATACCTTATTCGATTGAAGTTTCATGCGCGTTTCCAAGCTTTAATTGGGTAATTTTATTTTTTTTGTACCTTGACGTATATAAGTCCAGTTAGCCTTTCTTGACATTACATTCTACTCAGTGATCTTTATCTGAAGGCGTTTTGTATCTACCTATGCTAAACTATCTCCTTACTTTAATGTGAGCAAATTACTGTAGGAGGAAGAGATAGCTTTATAGGTAGCTAGCTATGACGTGATGAAATCCAGGCCAGTGTCTCCACCAACAGTTTAGCAGCTCCTATCTCAACGAAGCATGCATGCCCAGTACCAGTCTAGCAGCGAGATTTATACTTCTCGTGCCCTGCTGCACATCTTCTATTTCCTTTTGGGATGTGCAGCTTAGACCCTAGTTATCAACGTATGGTTCCACTAGGTAAATGCCCGTGCGTTGCAACGGGAAAAATTAACAGCACGATAATTTATACAAATGTGTTATACTGTTACCAAAAAAGATGTTGCGAGCACAATATTGCACGAGCTCGACAGTGTACATCAACTATTAACAACAAACAAAACAAATAGATCATACCAGGGAGGACATTAGGTGAAACTAAGAGATTAATTATGTGCTATCTCATTATTAGACATTTTATAAATTTATTATCATAGTCATTTTTATTTGTAAAGAAAGCATATTCTGGCATTTAACTTGAATCAGTGGTAGTGTGTGTGAGTTGCCTAACCAAAACATCAAAGGCATTGAAAATTTCAAAATAGAAGTTTTTATATAATCAGATTTACATGCTGTCCAAAATTACACACGTGAAAATTTCAAAAATAGAAGTCCATACATATAAAGACGTTTATATATATATGAAAAGAAAGAATATTTTATATACGAAGAAGTTGCCTAACCTAACTGGATAAGATATTGTTACATGATATTATTAGTTTTCTAGATATTATTAGTTTGCCAACTGATGGCAATCAGGGGAAAACAAAAGAAATTATTGTTCAAGCTATATATAAATGGTGGAAACAACTTACAGAATGTTGTAAACAAAACACATTCTGGTTTTGGGCCTATCCAATTACTCGGAGGAAGTTATAACATACTGCTCAAAATTATACAGTACCACAAAGTATTGTTTAATCTTTCAAAAAAACAAAGTATTGTTTAGTAGCCCAGTCCTGACTCTCGGCCAACAGTCAGTTAGCTATTCATCCCTTGTATGGCGTTGAAGGTCCTACACTGCAGAACAGATCAAATAAGAAGCTGGTGATGATTTTGTGTTGTTTGAATCTAAAGAGTTAAACAATGAGTTGCTTAAACCTGCAGAACTTTGTAGTCTCCTGCAATCATAATCAAATTCATGAAACAAGTAAATGGTATAGAAGCACTGAATAGGAACCATTGTGCTGCATATATGATCAGCACTGGATTTTAAAGCATTTTGGACTGCAAAGATGGTTGGACTGAAAACCAACGCACATGTCTTGCAATATCTCCACAAACTTCAGTAAGCCTCAAGATTGGACTGATGCGGATTACAAATTTAGTTCATCAAACTTGTTCTGTAGGTCTAAGGCTATGGTAATTGCCATTCCAAAAGATCCACCTTTCTAGATTCTACAAGACCTGCATCCTAATTATAAATTTGCTTGCAGAACACAAAGGAGTAGAAAGTAAGAAACGGAAAGAAAGCTCTTGTATCTTCTACCTGAAGAAAAGGAAGTAAGAAACGGAAAGAAAGCTCTTGTATATCTTCTACCTGAAGAAAAAACAGTTGTAGAGATATGCTTCAAATTTGACAGGAACAAAGCCCTAGGGATAAGATTAGGGAGGCAAAAGGGCTAAAAAGCAGAACAAGAAGAATACTTGGACTTCTTGCAAGATAAGTTTGTGCATACAGAGAACATGTGCCTAGGATTTCTTGCAAGATCAATAGAAAGCAAGGAATAAATTGGATTTTCACCATATATGATGGTTTGAAGGAACAATAGAATCATGAATGCCAGATCCAAATTAAAATGCCTAGTTTTAGCTTCTGGAACGAGTTAAATCATGTATTCTGATTCAACAAGAATCATTCTCATGCATGTCATAGGCACAGGAACATCTCAATTACCAGCCATAGGACAATGGAGTTTTACTCAGATAAGTGTTTTTATCTGATTTATTTAAATACATGAAAATTGGAGATGGTAATATTTACATGGTGTGAGATTCTTTTCAGCTTACAATTCCATCCAATCACAAAATTTACATGGTGTGAGATTTCAAACCCTCCATAAAACAGTAAAAAAATCTCAAGCATAGGTTTGTTCCAAGGAGTTATTTCATTAAAAAGTAGTTCTACTGAAAAAAAATAAATCAAGATTAGGGGCTGCAGGAATTATTAAATAACCCTGATTTCAAAGACTTTATCCAATCCAATTACATAATCCTAGACATCTGCTACTCAAACTCAGTCTAGGATTAAAACACCTCTTACTCGAACTTAGCTTTTAGATGAGCAAGCAGGCCTACTGAAAGGAGCATTTGGCTAACTGATGCTGCAACTATGTGTTGGTCTTCTATGTGATGCATATTTCCTTTTGAATTCAGGGTAAGCGAAACTCTAGATCAATAGAAGAGAATTAATTAGTTGCTTACTTGCTTTCATATTTTGACATTCAAGAGCATGAGTTCAGCCTTACCAGTATAGGCCCATAAGAGCATGAGCTCTGCAACATAAGTAGGTTGTGACCAGAACCTTAAGCAAGAAAGATAGCACTGATGTTGTACAGATCAAATCATAGACTCATCAACTGACCTCACTGGCACCAAGGAACAGGTCACCAAGACACAGGCGAAGACCACTGAGGCTGTCCCTGCAACAAAAATCCCATCATATTTGTCAGCAAGTAAAACACAACTACTGTTCTAAACTTTGCATTCATGATACTCCCGTCAACTCTGCGCAAAAGCATCGCTAAATGCAATCCTATTGGCAAATGTCCCAAAATGCATGCTGATGAGGATAAAATAAAATCAGGGTAGAACAAAGAGTTAACAAAAGTATTAAACTATTTAACTAAGAAAATCTTACTATCAAAGAGTAGGGTTGTTCTGCATATTTTGAGATTACAATTCAGTAACTCATAATTTTTTTTTTTTACTTCTTTTGAATGGAAAGGCATGAACTCTTCAATTCAGTTAATTTTTTTTTTGGAGAATAAACCAATTCAGTTAAAATGGGTGCTGAGTTGTTGGCGAGAAAACGCACGATTGCCACAAAAGCATATCAGTACCATTCATCTGTTCACTAACAGGGGCAGCTAAAACAATATTTCAGTGATTATAGATTGACAGTGCATAGAGCTTAAGAAGACATGACATGATGTGACCCCTTTATAGATATGAATATCACTACATACTGCAGTCGCTTTGGTCCATACTTGTGTGACTCCAATACATTTGGAGGAAAAATCACAAGAGCTTATAAAGGCTTTAACAATGTATTCATAACAGTTAATCTGTACTACTATGAATATGATGAGGCATATCTTGGTAGCTATTTAAACGTCTGTTGAAAATGAGATTGTGAATTTACTTGGGAATTCGAGAAATCCAAAAAAAAAAATAATAGACAATATAGAATAGAAGCCGTATGTTGGTTCTGAATTAGGACTGCATGGTCTTGACTATTGAAGCCTGCAAATACCTGCTCTGAGAAACCACACTTCAAGATGCATTTGGGAGTAAAACGAAAGGGCATGACGGCTAAAATTACTTTGATTAACAACGTCAAGCACGCTGTCTGTGTGGACCCTGAACTAATGCACCCATGTGCTGTGTGCAGGCTGCCTGGGACGTACCTTTGGTCCGGCGTGATGCCTGGGAACGAGAGATGCTGAGCAGGGGCGACGTTCGAGGATGAGCTGGTGCAAGACGACAGCACGCGGAGGACAAATCGGCGGACCAAGCAGCGCCGGAGCCGAAGGACGCTCTTCGTGATGGGAGAACCAAGAGCTGCGCCGATGGCTGGTGAGTGGGCGCGCATCGCAGAAGGGTTCACCCCGTGCGACTGAGATGATGAGTGCCAGGGCAAACTCCGCCGTGTCAGACCTCGGTAGTTGAAGAGTGGAGGGCGGAGCAGAGAGGATGGTCGTGTGCGGCGTGCTGGGTCGAGAAGATTGGAGGGAGCTCCGCGCTCGAGAGGTGGTGTGAGGCAGGCGGCGTGGGCGGGAATCAAGGAGGTCGGGGCGGCAAAGGCATGGTGCTGAGCGCCGCCAGTCAGGAGGGGTCGGGGCCGCGTGCGTCGCCGCTGGCCTAGGGAGGGGGGGCGCGCGCTGCCACCCCGCCACCATCGCAAGGTGAGAAGATGTGAGGCAGGCGGCGTGGGCGGGAATCAAGGAGGTCGGGGGCGGCAAAGGCATGGTGCTGAGCGCCGCCAGTCAGGAGGGGTCGGGGCCGCGTGCGTCGCCGCTGGCCTAGGGAGGGGGCCGCGCGCTGCCACCCCGCCACCATCGCAAGGTGAGAAGATGTGAGGCAGGCGGCGTGGGCGGGAATCAAGGAGGTCGGGGCGGCAAAGGCATGGTGCTGAGCGCCGCCAGTCAGGAGGGGTCGGGGCCGCGTGCGTCGCCGCTGGCCTAGGGAGGGGGCCGCCGCGCCCACCCCGCCACCATCGCAAGGTGAGAAGAGGAGGGCGGCTAGGGTTTGAGGGAGGCGAGGCGGGCCGGCGGTTCTTGGAAGCGGAGGATTCGCCGATTCGGAGCCAACCAAAGGCGGCGCACAGTAAAATCACCGGGGGAGTTGGGAGTCGCAGTAGTTTTCGCTCGCCTTGGGGACGATTGTTCTACCTATGTTTTAGTTGTATAAGAAGATGTTTAGGAGCAGTTCATACTACAATAGAATGAAATTTAGGTGGGTGTTTTAAACTTGGGCTCACATGGAGGCCATGGAGGCCGCTGGCTGACAGGGCAGGACAACGCCTGGCCGCTAGCCCGCTGGAGCATTCGGCCCAACTCTGTATGCATCTTGCCCGATAGCACCTTCTCGCTCCTGATCGGTCACTCACTGGTCATCAACAATATCGACCTCGAGACAGACATGACATGAGGTAGCAGCTCGCGATGCTTTGGAGGTCATCAACAATCATCAACAACAACCAGGATAATCAAGCACAAAAAAAACTACTACACAAGTACACAACTTATTCAAGGCCACTACCAGTCGACAACCGAACATAGGAGGAATGGAGATGCGTGACGTACACCCTCTTAATTATATTACCTACCAATGGCTCTATAAGGATTAGCATGACCATGACTAATGAATCTACCCAAGGCCAGCATCAGATCGTTCTCACCCCCGAGAGACATCCATAGCAAACTTCTTGGTCACCCTGGGCGTTAGGTCTGACAGAACCGATTGGT
Organism: Chrysopogon serrulatus; assembly: GCA_015844335.1. Taxonomy (NCBI): domain Eukaryota; kingdom Viridiplantae; phylum Streptophyta; class Magnoliopsida; order Poales; family Poaceae; genus Chrysopogon; species Chrysopogon serrulatus. The sequence continues at coordinate 22,722 of JADLZL010000497.1, read as the reverse complement.
TCTTCTAAAAATGGAGACCGATCGGTTAGTTGTAGAACTTAGGAGTTAGGACTGAGCAAGTTCGGTCTCGATTAATTCAGTTTAGTCTAAGTCATGACTGAATTAACCCGACTAGACAAAACTGCTATGGAATATTATAATTTGTAGCAAATATTTTAATACTTTTCTATTTCAATGCAAAAATAACAATACAAAGTGATTAGATTGATGGTTGATATAAATTCATTAGAAAAAAGTTTATTTCACTAATAATAGTTTAAAATACATATTATGTCAGCAAAATCTAAATGTTCGATTAGTTCGGTTACCCAAGGCACATAACCAAACTAACCGTAAAAAAGTTCAGATAGTATGGACTTGGGACCAAACTAATGACCGAAAACTTTGGTCTCGGTCTTGGTTAGTTTGGTTCGGTTTTCGATCAATTATGCCTAGAGTGACTTGTAGGGCACATGCAAATGCCCTGGGCATGAAGGAGACTTGTTCAATTGCATAAAGATGCCCAATAAGCCTCTTTAGGACTACGTCCATCTGTTTAGTGACACCAACAAACCATCCCTGACATGGTCAAGGATCGTGTCATCATTGCCTTCAGCCAGGGTGCCGAGATGAGCACATGACGAAGAAACTGGTTAAAAAAACCTTAATACAGTAGTAGAACTCTACAGGATATCCTGGACGAGACTGCTGAGATGGGCGATGAGTGCATAGGTTGCCTAACTTGGGACAGTCCCATCTCTGCCACTAGGATGGGACACCATCTCGACAGAAATGGCATTCTCCTCGTACAATGGATCGTCTTAGGGCGCATCATGAACGTCGGCTCCGCAAGTTTGTCGCCACACTAGGTCTCCCTCCTCACTTTATCGTCGTGCCTCCACCCACAAGTCATCGTGTACCGCAACAAAAAATCCATCAATCCTTGCAATCAACCCATCGAGCGGCATCCCCTCCCCTATGCCATCCACACCATCTTGCACAGCGCCAGTCTCTAAACCCATCATCATCAATATCCCAGGCTAGTACCACAGTAAACTTGACCACTAAGCTTTGGTGGGTCGACTTCTCATGTGGTCTCCTCGCCTGGAACGCCCTCAACACGTCTTCTCATGTGGTCTCCTCGACTGGGACGCCCTAAACAAATTGTCGTCCATCTCCTTCTTCGACCTCCCACAGTGCAAGAGGTTCGACTACAATAGAGCTGGAGACCACGGCATCGTAGTTAGCAATGACATGCACAAGGTTGCTAGAGTATGAGACCAGCTTTGCATGATAAGACCTGGTCTCATAAAAACTATAAGAGCAAACGACGCCAATGTATACATCCGGTTGTCGATCGGTCTCTCGATAAATTTTGACCGCAATTAGCGAGAGGTGGAGTCGCAAGTTTTACGGATGAAGTACTTGAAGAGTTTCGGCAAGGGCAAGAGAATCTTATCCTAATATATTACCAATGTATACATCTAGTTGTCGATTGATTGTTATATTTATTTATTTTATAGTGAATTCATGTTGTAACAGTGAATCATCTTCAAATATCTCTTTGATAGCATTCAAAAAGAGTTATTGTAGTCATTTCCTCCACATATAATTGAATCTGGTAAATATGGATAAATCTTTCATGCCTTCTATACATAATGGTATATATGCTGAATTAGCGTATCCATTAAATCTAAAGTAAACATCTCTATGCTACTAATTGTTAGATATGGATCGTTGAACTCTTGGTATACTATCACTAGACCTTTGTACATAAATATAAATTTACTAGGCTTATCAATATAATAATATAATAATATAATTGTTAATTTGTCACCAAACCGAGAGAGCCTAAAGTGGAGAAGAGGAGAGAGCAACACAAGTCACTAGCCAGCTAAAAGTCCCCCTCCATCTCCCCCCCCCCCTTTTTTATAGAGGAGGTGAGAGAGGAAGTTCTCTTTATGACCTTGGCGGGGTTTGTATCAACAAAAATGTCACTAGGGGCAACAAATAGACCCTAATGAGGTTTGTATTTACAAAACACAACTAAGTACTACTAAATGGTCCCTAAATAGTGTCATGTGAGCCATAGGCTATGTACGTAATTGGGCCCTGAACATGATAATGGGCCCCCACATGTAATATACCCTAGCAGCAGCCCCCCAGCTATCCAGTTTTGATGGAATGTTCAAGACCCAATAGTTGAATACAATAAAGCGTGGTCTAGTTACAACTCAGATTTGATACATAGCTTTCACCTAAACACATGTAGTCTAGGGGCTACTTTGTCTCTAGCTAGCCTTTTTGTCTTCAACTGGTCTTCGATGGCACTCTTTGCTCACGCCTTCATGACCCAATCCTTTAGGGGCTTGTTTCTTGCAATTCTACCTTTACCGAAGCCATTGATGTGGTTAATAAAGCAGGTGAAGCAGTTGGCATAGGCGAAATAGTTGTACATGATCACGACACGTCTTCAACCCTTTATTCACGGGTGAGGAGGGGTGAAGATTTTGTCTTCAAGTGGGTTACTTGTCCAATGCCCTCCGAGCCAACCCCACTTGGCTAGCGCTTGTGAGAAATTCTTTCAATGATGCCAATGGCGGTCGCTTCACTCTAAAATATTGGCAAAAGCGAAGCCAAAGAGGTCAATGACATTTCCTCTGTACCAAAATGTTGGTCAAGGTGAAGTCGAAGATGATGATGGGGACCCTTCCCGAAATCTCGATGAAGGCATTGTTGATGACACTGAAGTTGTTGTCGAATCCTTTTTTACGCAAAGTTGTTGAATCCCTTTGCCAAAACTCTGGCGAATGTGTAGTTGCTAGCGTCAGAGTTGACGGTGAAGCCCCTCGCCAAGATGTTGGTGAAGGAAAAGTTGATGATGCCAGATTTTTATGGTCAAGCCCCTAGCCAAAATTTTAGCAAACGTGTTTGTTGATAATGCTGAAGTTGTTGGCAAAGCTCCCTAAACAACGGGTCATCGAACTTCCAATAGCGAAATAGGGAGCAAAATGAAAGTGAATGATTGAATTCTTGGAGAAAGGAAAGTTATCGGTTTGATCTTTTTTTCTTCTTATTTTTGTTTTTTTTATAGGGGAAATGGTCGAGGAGTGTGAAACAAGCCTATTGGCAACAACTCTTAGATTACCTCGGTGCCAACACTCGTACCTTTGAGGCGATGCGGCAGTGACACGAGCCCCTCAACGCTTTTAAGTTACCTTGGCGCCAACCCCCGTACCTTTTGAGGTGATGGGCAGGGAGCTGTGAGATGAGCCCTCTCGGTGCTTTTTAAATTATTTTGGTGCCAACTCAAAGCTCATGTTGCCGACGGCGAAGTTCCTCTCTGGGATGTCGGTGGAAGCTTGGTTGATGATATGCAGTGTTGATTGCGATATATAAAAAGTTTGCATTCTGTTGATGTTGCATATATTCTTGGCAACGCAAAGTCACAGAGGTCTTTCTACATATATCGTTGTGCACATAGAGGTTGAAATGCACGCAAGCAGTGTTCTATAATTGTTTATTAATTTCGATCTTGCTAAACATTTTTTTTGCTGATATTGGCGATCCTTATGCTGCTAACGACCTTGGGTGGTTCGTTTATAATTCATGTGGGTACGAGGGGAGTGAATGCCATGAATGAATTGGTAAAATTATGTGAAAGAAACACAAAAATGATATATGGTGAGTGAATCCTGAAAAATAGCTCCTACGTGAGATGAAATGTTGGGTTTCGTGTTATTTGCAAATAGTAGGCTATCCTTTGAACTCTGGAGCATATAAACTGCATAATGCTGAAGATAATAATTTCAATGGGTGCAAAAACGTAAGTGAAAATGCTTTGAGTGAATTGATTCAATTCTCCAATTGTCTCGGTAAAACTAGCTCCACAGTTTTATATATTTGCAGCACTAGACTACCTAATAATAGCACTGCGGGCTTCTTCTCTGAAGCACCCATCAAGCATGCATGTATGTTTGGAACTAGCTAGCTGCAAACTGAATTCATGTAAATATCCTGTCAGTACAACTTAATTAAAGGCCATAGCTGTAGCTCTCTTAACTTGAAGACTGCAAATACTGTTCCCTGAAATGCTACATGCAGGCTTGATTAATCCATGCAGAGTTCCACTGCAGTTCTTTATCTCATCATCACACTTCGCAGTTATCACGTACTAAAAACAAAAAAGCATCAGGTGGGGATCGACTCCCCCCCGTTGACAGTCAAAAAAAAAAAAAAAAAAAGCATCAGTCTATTCGCCGCAGTTCCTAGTTGAAGTGTGTGTATTTTAGAACTGTGTGGTCTACCTTCTTTAGCAACCAAAAAAAAAAAAACTGTGATATGCTGAAACTTTGTAACAATAATAATGGACGGGCATACATCTCATATGTTGTGGATGTAGAGGCAGAACAAGTTTGTTCATTCCATCATCTAAAAGAAAATAAAGTTCAACATCAACCACACACTTAGAATCCACACCCACCCAAATAATATAAGGCCTTAACATTGTATTACTTGCTTGCCTATAATTAATAAGACATGCATACACAGTCACGCACACATTCTATATGATCAGGTGGTGGGTGGCCCATCATCACACGCGCTGTGGATCTCTGTGGCAATCTAATTTGCAGGCTTTATAGATATGCATATGGATCATAGTTCATTGATGCAGTGTGAATGAAGTGTGAACTGAAACTAGCAAATAGAAGATCTACACCACAAAAGCAAGAGAACAAGCACAGAGAGACACTCACACACAGGCCTGCAGTTTTGCAGCCTGAAGAAAGGCAGCGAGAGTAATAAGTAAAGTGAGCTGAAATATTTTTTTACCTTTCAACTTGGGACGCGACAGCAGTACGTTTCATTGTACCATCACCACAGGCAGCATGCAGCTCACCACCTCCAACTCTGGTGTCGTGTGCAATGTCATTATATATTTTGGTCCCCTTCCTTACGCACAATAATAGCAATGTACTACGTAGTAGGGGTACCCCCGGCCCGGCCCCGGCCTGCATGCTGCCTCCATCAATCTGCATCTATCTATCATCGATCCATCCATCTCGCACTGGCTCCTTCCTTCATCATGATCGAACTACCACTGCTCATGTTTGCAATGATATGAGATGGATCGATGTTGCTGCTCTCTGCATCATCATGTTCATGCATACATGCTCTTCATTCCCTGCTAGCTAGCTCTTTTGCTGCTGGTACACCTGCAGCTACTAGTATCCATCATATTATTCCTTCCACATATATATCATGGGCCATGGCTGCTACCTGCTGCATGTAGCTAGCACTGCAGGCCAGCCCTTGCATTGAGATTTCACAGCAATATAATGAAAACACACAAGTTAGCAAAGGTAAACTGAACAAAAAAGAAGGGGAGAAGTAGTACTCACTCTTACCAGCAGATTTGTCTCTCACTCTTGAGGGTTATGAGTGAGTGTCTGCTGATGCAGCATCATCAAGATTCTCATGTCATCACATATGCATATATTGCAACTGCGAGCCACCACATGAGCATCACTGAAGATGCTGCATGCATGAGTTGGATGTGAATCTTGATGTTGCTGCACCTGCAAGCACCCACTGTTTGCTTGCTTGTCTAGCTGCTTTGTTACTTCATTCATATAAAATACAATACATTCCATGTATAGCAGATAGCTAGGTGTTCCGGCAAGACGAAGCTAAGGTCATCTATATGTATTTGCATCTAATAACAACTACTTCTGAACCTATCATGTATGCATCAGCAAGAAGGAATGAGAGAAGGGATTACTGAGACGATGGCTATGAATGGAAGAGAGGAGGTGATGCATGGGTGTTTACGCGCTTCTCGCGCGTGTAATTTTATAACTCGTTCTTATTAATACAGGCCGGACTGTACCGGCCGGCCGGCTTTTTCAGGAAAAAATGAATGAAGAGAGGACTAAAGCACCATGCATGCATGGATATATGATATGATGAGCTTGAGAGAGATGGGTAATATATATACCTACCTATCAAAAACAAGCTAGGGAGCGAGGGGGATGGAGAGACATAGATAGATATATATGCAAGGAAGGGAAGAATCAATTGAAGAAACAAGAACCTATACCGACCATAGCCGCCGCCTCCTCTGAATTGAAGAAGAACAAGGGGATGTCGAGAGGATTGTTGTTGATCTATCTAGCTAACTGACCTGTACTATCGATGTAGAGAAGATTGTGATGGACACCTCAGCTAGCTCAAGAGAGGACGAAGTGAGCTGACTTGAGCTGAAGGGGGCTAATTTTGCTTGGCTATATGGATCGATCTAGGCAAGTAAGGCAGACGCTATAGCTTAGTACATATAAGGCCGGCCGGGGGGGAATGAATAATAAGCAGCAGAGGCTTAAGCAAATAAAAGTATAAAACCCTAACAGGTAGTAGCTAGGATCTTGGATGATGATATGATATATAGGAACGAAGCTCTCTCCATGGAATGAACTGAGAAGATGAGTGAGGTGAAAGGACCGGACGGGCTAATTAATGGAGAGAGAGAGAGAGAGAGAGAGAGAGAGAGAGAGAGAGAGTAACGATAAGGTTTAAGTGAGGATGGAGCTATATATGAGCAGTTGCTGATGGGAATTATATTGCTCTCGCTGAGTCTCTCTCTCTCTCTCTCTCTCTCTCTCTAAGCAATTAACAAGGAAAACTAAAAACACAAAAGAAAAAATGTTGCTGGTAGAGGCGAGACCAGTGTAAGCTAGCGTCAGACTGCTGACATGTGTGTGGCCCCGTGCTTTCGCGTGGGACTGGCCGGCGCACTAGGGTTGTTTTCCACAAGGGCACCGGGCCACCCCTGCCCCATACGCATCTATCACAACGATAACCTTAATGATGCTCTTGAACAGCTTTCCTCAAAACACCAATAGCATATATATTTGGGATGGAGGGAGTACATGGTAATCTAAATTTGAATTATAGAAATTGATGGTAGATATATATACATGTGAATATAATGTTGTCTTTTTAATTAATTTGAGTTAACGGGTTAGTTCATTTAGAATCCTTTATATTTATGACAAATTTGAACATGCTATATATACCTTAGAGTATATATTTTGACAGCCAATGCCACATGGGAACCTCAGCTGTGCACACTAGCTAGCTACTTCTTATGATATTTCATGTTAGAGGGTCTATATAGTTTGAATCCTGCACAATAATATATAGACTGATCCTTTTTCACTTTCATGGCCTAATAGATCGGAGTCTTTGAGTTCCAAAATGATGCACACTACAAAGCAAACCACAAAATTCCTAGAGCATGACTCATGTGCACTTTAACATATAACCCCATTGTAGTTTCAAATGCAGCGATAACATGTAGTTTCAAATGCCTATTCACTTGATCTTATCAGTCCCTCTGTATTTTTGTCTCACAACAAAAACAGCATCAGCCACAACCACAACCGCAATGAGTCCTTCCGAACAGAGGTCAAACCGTGCCAGTCAAATGGCTCTATTATGATCAAGTTTAGAGTAAATAGTATTATGTGTATCCAAATAAATTTACTATGAAAATATATTCTATAGCTAATCTAATGGTATTTATTTTGATCATGGATGTTGGTACCTTTTCGTACACTTTTGGTGAAAGTTTAAACTCTTTGATTACTCGAAATGTAGGAATTACATTCTTTTATGAAGAGAGAGACTAACAAAGAACAAGAACACAGGCCTACGGAACTTAGGCATCATCTTTAATATATGGCAAATTAGTGTGATTCCAAATTATCTAGCCACGTACAATTGTCTAAGGTACAACTAAGGGTCTGTTTGGATGCACCAACTAAATTTTAGCTCCCCTCAAAAAAAAAAAACTAAATTTTAGCTGGCTAAATTTAGCTGCTAGACATCCAAACAGTCCAGCTAAAAGAGTAGCTAAACTTTAGCTGGGTTTAGCTACTTTTACCTAGCTAAAGCTAACTAAACTATAGCTGAGTCTATTAGCTAGAGCATCCAAACACCCTAGCTAAAGTTTAGCTAGAAATCTTTTAGCTAGCCAAAATTTTACTTTGAAATTTTAGCTAGCTAAACTTTAGTTGGGTGCATCCAAACAGGCCCTAAGACGTGGAACCAGCAAACAGCCCTATTTTTTTTTGTTGCAACCAAAATATTATATACGTAGTGCCATAAATAAATAAATGAATACACTTGCAAAGAAAAGGAAGACAGGTCTATGCATGCATGGCCCCAACAGGTACTAGCTAGCAGTGTGGATCGATGCCCTTGTGGCTGAGCTGAATCATGCCATTGTGTAGTACAGGAAAACCGGGCTGGGACCAGGAGCTGCAGGAGGCCGACCGTATTGGCCGGTGGCTGGGCAGCCAATATCAGCTGAGCCTGAGCCTGACGCTGAGAGTAGCTGGGCCAGGGGCCAGGGCGCGACTGCAAGCCACGGGCGGTCAGTCCATGTCTACTAAAGTTTCAAGGTCCACTCACACCACCATAAATTGGAAATCGATCACTTGTCGATCACCCGACCGACGTGATCGATGGTGTGACAAGGATATGTGCGTGTGTGTCGCCCGGCCGCCGCCTATCCATGAGTATATGCATGTAGCACCCACTAGCTAGAGGAGTGGTTTTCAGTCCTGCCACGACACCACCCGTACGTACACGTTCCTCAAAGATCAGAGGTGGCTGTACGTAGCATTACTGCCGGGTTCATCAGCTACAAACACTCAGAAAAAAGAGAGACAGGAGGAATTAATAGAGGAATTATATAGAAATTGTTTTTCTATGAAGGTATTTGGAACAAAAGATCATATTCTTGTATGTACATTTTATGAAACTCGTGTGAAATATAATGGCTCATTTCGTAGGATCCTTAGAGGAATTCTCCCAAGTGGTTGGATCTCATTGAAAGTTTTGTTTGTATCACACTCTCTCATTGAATTCTTGTGTTTCTTCTATGCTCTTATCCATCCGGGCGTTCGATATTATAGGTTTCCATTTCTTCAATCCATGGAATTCAAAATATCAGGGCATTCAATTTCTATACCTTTTCTATTCATTCTTTTTAGAATACCGTGTTCCAAAAAAACTCTTAATGGTAGATTCAACGGTAGTGATGACCTAACACTGCCAAACCAACTCATGCCACAAGCTATTACAGATGCCAATTTAGAGCTCCTTTGGTAGGGTTTCTAAAAGATCGAGCTTTGGCTCCAGCTTCATAAGAAGCCCTACCAAATGTACTCAAAAATGATTTTCTCCCCTGAAACCACCAAAGATCCAGAGCTCTTTGTGAATTAGGAGGCAGTGAGAGCTAGAACAAAAAAAAGAACTTCTAACAACCTCTCTAAAAAATACTCTCTAAAGGCATTTTGCCAAATGTTTTCTATAAGGGCATCTTTGGCACAAGTTTATAGGGGGTTTTTGCTTCTTTAGTATTCGTACACAAAATCAATGTGGGTAGAGCTGTAAGCCCAAGAAACTTGACTTCAACGACTTACTTGTCTCCGATCCTATAGCTACTTTTTTGCAAGAACCCTAAAGCCACTATAGGGCATCTACAATACAACGATAGTGAATAGCAATGCATGTGTCGGAGGAAGTTGAAGGCCATTGCAAAAAGAGAGACTAAAAGTGCTTCAACTTCACTATATAAACTACTCTACCAGCGGAGCCGTAGCTAAAAGGCATTTTAGGAGGAGCTAGAGCCCTAACAAACTGATCCTTAATACACCATTGGCAATAAAAGGCCCAACACAGTATGAACCGGTAGTGGTAACTAGTCGCTCTAATTAATGAGGAGATAAATTTAGTACTAGGGTATGGTTCAAAATCGGTTTTGGAGTTTTGTTAAATAAATTCAAATTAAATGAAGATTTAAAATTAACTATATATTATTATCTTAAAATCTATATCTACACAATCCATTGTCTCTGTTCCCACCACATTTGTTTTCTCGATCAATTATCTCTACTTCAACCGCTCTTCTTTTGTCACTTCGTTTTATTGGTTTCTCATCTCTTACTTACTTTGAAATTATAAAATCTTACAAGATAGTTCTATTAGCTAATTACAGGTTTTAGGATCCCACAACATATTGTATGCCCGGCCTGTTATAACGCAATGGTATATTTTGCTAGTTTATAATAAAGTTTGGTTCATCGTCATAAAGCATTTTTTCCTAATAACAACAGATGATTCTACCTTTTTAATCTTGTGTACTATATTTATTACCGGGGTGATCTAGGCTTGAGATATAAAGATATCCCACTACTTGTATAGTTGTATACAAGGATATGGTTCCAACGGCTAAAGTGGTACTTTACCTTTGCCTTTTTATTCATTGTCGTCTATGAATATTTTCGCAATCATTTGCTTTGCCTTCCAGAATTCGGTCTTGGAACATTTGTTAAATGCAGTTAAAGAAAAAAAAAATGAAAAAAAAGGGAGAAAAAAGATAAGTGGGGCCTCACCAAGAAGAAAAATAAAGGAAGGACTCCCCTGGATGGCAGTAGACATGCAGCATCCTGCATTGGTGCGTTGCTGCTGAACTGCAGCAGTCTGAGCTGTTTGTTCGGTGGTTGCGCTGGACCGCTGGACGTGCGCTGCAGCCATGCATGCATGGGCCATGGCCATCAATGCCATCCAACTCGGAAAACGTATTTTCATCACTCAAAAAATTTGAAACTTGGCAAATCCATAGTGCATCGATATATGCACTCACATGTAAAAGTTGGAATACAAACTTATTTTTGAAAAAAAATCATACGAAAATAATAAATTCTAGATGAGCTAGAGATTTGTGGACATATATACTATATATGGATGCGCCTAGTTAAAAGAAAAATGAGTCGATTTTCATGTTTCCACTCACGATGTCGTTTTCACCACATATTTTTTCTTCCTGCCATCCATGGTCCCCTGAGAACACATGCCTGCCTGCTAACTATTGGATTGGAGACCGTACCTCTCACTCCTCCAATAATCTTCCTACTATATACGTTGCCCCAGAACTAGGTCGATTTATAGCACTCCTTAGTCAAGTTCAAAAGAGTTACTCTCTTCAGTCTTAACTGATGACATCCACAACTTTGAACCTCTAATAACATAGATGCCTCTTCAAATATGGTTAACAACTTAGCATAGACATAAGATCTTAACTTAGCCTAAGCATGATTAGTAACATGAACTTAGTGCGAAATTAGTTGAAGTTGTCTAGCCAGAGCATGTATGCCATCAGTTCTCTTTGTCAATGTAGAGGCATGCTAGTGTAGATGATATAATCACAAGTTGAGAGATTTGGATGCCCACTAAATCACTGATAGTGAGTTAGTGACGGATATGTGATGTCAAGCATAGTACAGCAACACCCTTTTAATCACTTGGATGTGGGAGTCAGCCTTCTAGAACCTCCGACGTCTAATTAGATTGGTTCTGGTTATTCAGGCCAAATCTCTACACCTAAAAAGCTCTAAAGTAATCATCTACTAGTGATACCAAATCATATCTCGGCTCCACTTTGGCTGCCATTCCCGCGTCGTTTGGTGTTCAAAAGCAACGGATACGAAGTCCAAATTTGAAATGAACTCTTTCAAGAACCGATTTCATACTTAAAAGTAACATATCATTGTGATGTTTTTATTGCAATGCACGGGCATTTATATCTAGTATATGGAAAATATATCAATTCCTTCTTGGCAGTTTTTAGAACAAACAAGAATATTAAAATTGTCTTTTGTGTTTTCCAGGATACAAAAGGAAAATAAAGTTCAATGAAATTTTATTTTTGTCGAGCTATATCCTTAACATGATAACATGATTCATCTGTCTCTATAACATCTAAACTGTGAAAATCCACAAACATATATACCGGATGGACCTACATGCATTTGTTGGGGTCAGCTGCCGAACCCCCAATGGGATTTGCTACTCCTTCTATAATTATACCATAAGAATGGTAAGTATCTCCCCCATGAAATACTATAAATTGCAAAAGAGACCCCAATGGCCCCGGTGATACAAATTTCTAGCCTCCCCTATATATACTTGGCCAGGAACTTGATTAAATTGCATGGATGCATGAGATTATTTATAATTCCATCAGCTCAATAATTGCATTATTAGTCATGGATCATGCTGGTCGATCTTATCGTTGTGAAAAGGATCAGAAATAAAGGTGGATAACTGGCCACCTGAAAGAAGATTCCTTTGCATTCTAAAATGACGAGGTTCTTATAGGCTAAGCAAAAATTTGCATATATAGTCAATTGACTAGACACATAGACTATAGTAAGGAATAAAGGGTCATGTAGTACTCATCGTCAGATAGCTTTAGCCGAATGGAAGCAAGAAAGCATGCAGGCATGTTCCTAGGCGTGGCTACTAGGCAAAAGGGATTCCATATAGGAGTAACAAAGTTAGGACACACAATTAAACACAATGCATGCGTGCGTAGGATTAGTCGCACCAAAAGCAAAGTCAAGTCATTCGTTTATTAGTAGCAGAAGAAGAAAAAAAAACTTAAAAGCTGCAAACCTTAATCAACGACCCATGGGCTATAAGTGAGTTTTATTCTGAGGTGAAGATTATATTCTGATGGTCCATGAAAAACTTTGTATGAGAAAAAATAGGTGATATACTAATGACAAAGTATGCTATAGTAGCCAAATTATATGGGTCGGCTAATTGATGAACTGTATTGTATTATTAGTCATGCACCAATCCACCATCTAAAAAAAATGTACATCTCACACTTTTTCGATGATGAATTGATCAATCTCGAATTTGACTAAATATATAGAAAAAAATACTAATATTTATGATATCAAATAAGTATCAACAGACTAATTAAGTAATATATTTTTATATTAAACTTGTTTAGGGATACAAATAGTGATACTATTTTAAAAAAAATTAATCCAACTTAAAATTCTTCGACTCTAAAAGAACCAAAACATTTTTTTTTTTTCTCGGATGGACAGAGTACATCATTGTAGCTCTACAGTAAAGAAATCATTAATTGGCCATGGATCATGATGCCGACCCACTGGAATATAACCATTTATACTCAGGTCAGTAGTGTGCGCTTTGTTTATTGGAACAAAACAAAGGATATGTAGTACGAGGAGGAAAGGGAAAGTAAGAGAAGCCCTACTGCTGATTGAGCCATGCATGCATGGTGTGGTAGTACAGGTGTATGATTGCATTGCTTCTTCACTCTACCTTAGCTAGACTACTGGCCTCTCTGAATCTCTGTACCCACAAAGGATAAAAACTAGAGCGTTCAGCATAGGACTACCTACATCTGGGGTCCTCCTATTTGATGAGTGGGTAAATTAAACTTGAATGAGTGGAGGTTTCGTTGGGCTTCTTAAAAAAGTTTTGAGGCACTAAAATGTGTGACGTTTCAGGGCCGGGCTTTTTTAAAAAAAAAAATATAAGTACTATAATGTGTGTTATAACAAATATAATAAAAAGGCATAGTTTTTCAAGCAATGCTTTAGTATTAGGTGTGCAATGTTAGATACAAAAGGACTAAAATTTAGATTCTTACGTACACAATATCATCATTCTGCAATTGCCCACAGCATGCAACCTAAATTATATGGGATCGAACATACAGTGAGATGCTTTGCTAGCTGGACTATTGGTGCATGTGAGCCGATGTGGTTGTTGTGTCATGCTTATCAGTGTCCTTTCAACACAATTGTGTTAGGTGGTTTTCTTTTGTTTTGTCAAAAGAGAAACAAAAAATGTTAGGGCTTTTGCTAGGACGGCGTGGATGGCTATATCTCCTAGACGGTTGATTACTTTTGAGAAGGTTAGGAATACAAATGACTACATAAATTGTTGTTCCAGATGGACAATATATCTACTATAATTTGTACTATAATAAATATAATGAAAAGGAATAGTTTTCAAACATTATTGCTTTAATAATGGTATACAATGGTCGATCAATCGAAAAAACTAAAATTCTAAATCCAGTCGTACACAATATCACCATCCTGCAATCGTTGGCAACCTATTACTGAAAGAATTCCCTGCTTAATTATATGGGACCAAACATACGGTGAGATGCTTCGCTAGCTGGACTGTTGGCGCATGTGACGATGCGCTGTCTTGTCATGTTTATGAGTGTCCTTTCTACAGGCGTGTTATTAGGTGGTTTTCTTTTCTTTTGTCAAAAAGAGAAACACAGAATGTTAAAATTATTTTAGCCTAAGGCTATGAATACAATGATCTAGTTAAGACACTATTTCTCATGGACAATATAATTACACCTTGGTGCAGTCACATTTTGAAGCAAAAAAGCTTGGGCAAAGCTAAATCTAAGTATTGGCTTTGTAAACGCACCAAAACCCCATGGCATATTTGAGCTTGTAGCAAGGAAGCCCCCTTTTTTAAGTTTGAGGCAGCGGGAAAGAACGAGAGAGAGAGAGAGAAAAGGATGGAGTGGAGATAACCGCCGGAAATTTTCAAGCAAGCAGGGTGATGCTGATGGCCTGGTGGTGGGCCTGGGTGACTGTGTGATATGGGCAACAAAACCTAGTACCCGCTCTCATTGAGCTCAATACAGGTGGGCTCATGGGCTAGCAGAGCCCAAACTCACACGCGTCACCATCACCACCACTCGGTTTCGCTGCCGCGTCGACGCCCCTCAGTGCTTAGGCTATCCGCACTCATGTTACTTTAAATTCATCCTTTAAAAGATCTGATCATCAAGATTCTCTCCTCTATACTTAAATCTTCCGCATTCATCCATCCTTTATATCATCCTCTATCCATTGTGGGACCTATTTGTCACTTTATCTTAATATATTCATGTGACATCTTGTTTTGAAGTATTTATTGAAACGAATTTAATGGTGCAATCAAAATTTAATTTGGATTTTTGGTTTGTGAGTTATAACATTTTCTTTAGTTGAATCAGTGGGGCCCGCGCTGCATGTTCATCTCTCCCTCCTCCCTGTGCTGTCAGAGCGCACCTGCTGCCCGTGATGCATGCAAGGTGGGGCCTGGTGCTGTCCGTCCGCCAAACGTCCTGCGCTCCGGTGACTGTGGTGTGTGAAACTTGATACCGGACAAAAAAACAGGACGCGCTGCAGGCTATCATCCGTCAAAATGCTCCTCCACGATGATTTTAGCGTGTCTAGTGCAGATGGTCTTAGTGCGTGAAACCTCAGCCGCCGGCCGAGCATTTTTGTAAGGCGTGTACTATTTCCTCCATCCTAAATTATAAGATATTTAATTTTTTTTACCCTAACTTTGATCATTTGTTTTATTCAAAAAATTTATACAAATATAACCAAATTTAAGTTATTCTTGAAGAACTTTTATTAATAAAAATTATAAGAAAATAAGTGATATTTTACAAAAAAATTTAATAAGACGAGTACGTCTTATAAATCGGGATGGAGGGAGTACGTAGAAACGGAGGGAGCACACTTAAAAAAACAGGAAAAAATGAAACGGAGGGAGCAGGAGTACAGATATGGCAGTAATTTTAGGACGAGTTTGATTTGAACCGTGATGGGGTTATGGATGGACTATAGCGCCTGCCAGTGTGTCTCCTGCAAACTCATGTAGTACACTCCTATTGAGCCTGCCCTCCTTGTCCATGGAGGAATCGGATTCCCATCGTGTGGTGTTCATGAAACGCAGTCAGTCGTAATTTTTTATTTTTTTACCATGCATGGAAGAGCTAGTAATTAATCTGATGAATCACACATGTTCATCATAAGTTACGAGACATGTTGATCACTACCTAGACTAAACATCATGAACAACAATGGAAGACTAATTATAGCAAATTGGTAGCCCTTCTTGAAGACTAAAATTGTTAGCCCCTCTTGAAGAATAATTATTATTTACTTAGTGCCACATAAAAAATAGGAAGACTAATTATAGAAAAATAAAAATTAGAGCCTTCAACAATGGGCTCCTAGATGTCACATGGATGTGTTCATTAAAAATTAAAAGTGATATCCCTATTGCAAGAAAACTCCACAGTACTCCATAGAAGAACTAAGGCATCCCATATATACTAACAATCATCAAAACCACTATATAATTTGTTAGAAATAAAATGGGTTCATAGACACCAACTTTTTGGAAGATGGATTCACCACAATTTGAATGCCTTCTCTCATCAAGAACTAATTCAAAAGTGCTCTCCAAAATGGAGAAATATGTAACTAACATGAGAATCAAGCAATCTAGCTATCAAGCAATTTAAAAGCTACAAATTCAAAGAAGTTAATGCGTGTTACTAATCTCAATAAAGCAAAAAAAAAGCTATGTCCATTCTTCTAAATCCAGGACTTTAACGGGTATTTTAGTAAAAAAATGGCTACAACAATAGAAGGAGAGGTTGTGAAAGCGTGTCTCCTGAATAAGTTTACTTGAGATGGGAGGGAAGAGAAAGGAGGATATGACTATGCAGCTATTACTGTCAGGTCAAACCATATAAGCCAGTAGTAATAGTTTCATATCTCTATCGCTTAGACTTATCAGTCATTTTAGTTAATCAACGTTATTTTTCACTCGAGTCGTTTCGGTTAGTCAGATGGTGCCGAACAACCTCATATAGTTAGTATCTCCATCATCTCCCCAATATTTTATTCCCAATAGAGTGATATTGGTGATCACTAATATTATTTTTCTAGACTATTGGAGAAGGTGCTCCAACAGATCACCAATAATCTTCTCCAATACATATAGGGTCCACCTGTCAGAAGAAGGTGATAGTCATGTATGGTGTTGAAGATGGTGAAGTTAGTGGTGAACCCCAACTATTTGGGGAGATACAACTTCCCCTTTATATGATATGAGGGGAGATGGAGAATATATTGGTGATCACTAATAAAAGGGGATTATATAGGGAAAGCTGTTGAAGGAATAAAATTGACTCATCTTCTCCAATATGGTAGATTTATGAGGATGAGGGATAAGAAAGATGAACTGTTGGAGATGCTCTTATGGCTTGGGTGAGGGTCCATGCATTCATCATGTATGTACAAAACTATTATACAATGGCCGGGTGGTATTGTAATTATCAACGTCAAGATCTTTGTTAACACCGGATTTTGGTAAAGGCCGAGAAGATGACAGTGGGGCAGTATATGGCGCACTCGCAAGTATTCGAGGAGCATTCGGCAAGTATCCATTCGGCTAGCTCGGGCGTTCGGTAAGCATCCACGCGGCCGGCTAACTCTAGGCGATTCGGCAAGCATTCATGTGGTCGGCTATCTTTGAAGGTGGTGGCTTCATTCGGGAAGCAAAAGGTGGCAAGCGTGAAGCCGAATAGAAGGAGAAGAGCGTGATGATCAAGAACTCCGAAGAAGACTATGGCAAGAGAGTCGCCATACTTTTGAGTTACTTTTAATATGTTATGTAAATCGTAACCTCTTAAGATTCATATTATGTCCGGGGTATAAATATAAACCCTCGACCATTGTAAAGGATATTCACAATCAAATCAACACAACCGCCCCGTGCCAAGTTTCGAGTCCCTTTTGTCGTGTCGCCGAAGTTCTTCGAGAGGAGTCATCGATCCGTCGACCTCCGTAAGTTCCGGCAACCTTGCTATCATGTCTAGTATCATGCGGTGGATTTAGATGTTGATGCAAGTAGTCTTGTTCGCCTCGACCGGATGGCCGTGCGGCAGGCGTGCCCGCTTGATGATCGTGAAGTCTTTGCTTATGCTTTGTTTATCTCGACTAGATGGCCGTCGCGGCGGCAAAGCGCCCGCTTGATAGCTTAGCGAGGCAAGATAGTTATCGAGTCTTTGTTTATGCTTTGTTTATCTCGACTAGATGGCGTCCTAAGCGCGCCCGCTTGATAGCTTAGCGAAGCAAGGATTAGTTATCGGCTCTATTAGATTTGACAAGATCTAGTAGATTCATTAAGTTACCACGTGTTGCATGTGTTTAATGCTTTTAATTATTTGTAACACTTTTTTTTGCCCGATCTAGATTGATTAGTTTTGGCTCTACACTTTTATAGATCTATTCGCTCTTTAACGTTCTTATTCTTTTTATTATCATGATAAATAGATCATATGCTCAAGTGGCCGAATTAGATCAATCTAGATTGTTACATGTTATGGGTTCTTGCACGTTAGAAACGTTTAGATCTTGATAGGATTGAGTGTCGTGCGGCGGATGCAAGTTCTTGATGGATTTACTCGTGATAGTTTGTTAGTTCCTTCTTCATGGACCCCGAAGCCTACCGAATTGCCGAGCTTGGTTATGCTTCAACTTGTAGTTAATTTTCACTTGTTCAAACATGTCTTCTCATGCATGCGTATTCGGCAATCAATGCTTTACGTGTTTTGTCTTCATATTAGCCAAATGAATCATATGCATAATTGGCGCATGCCTTCTATAGTCGTATGTCGCCGTAAGTGGCTTCGTGGGCGTATATACGGAACTGTGCGTCTCATCCGCACGTTCGATTTTATATTTAACAATCTTTTTGTCCCTTGTCGGGCCAGTCAAACCGACCGGGCACGCTTCCGGATCTCCAAATCGTGGCGGGCCGTCCGATTGAAGCCACGCTTTTTCGGGCTTGTTTGTGTGAGGCACGGAGAGTCACGCTTCGTGTCAACACACTTTTTGGCACACCCGGTGGGACCTCGTTGCTCAAGATGTCCGAAATCGGCAACAATCACGCTCGATGTGACTTTGGATGAACCGCCTCGAGGATGTAAGAGAGTTGGTGCAACAAGCATGTAATCAATTTCAGCGTAGTGTTTGATGTCCTTCTCCAAGAACAAGAGCAATAAGATCATCCAAAAGCAATCGTTGCCAAGGATTCTTCTTCCGCATCGGTCGATTACAATCAAGAAGAGGAGGCTCAAAAGGTGTCGAATTGGTTCACAAAGCTCTAGGAGAAACTATTACAAATCATAACACGCCTTTCTTGAACACCTTTCGTGCAATCATGGTTAGTACTTTCGCCCATCTACCGATAAGTATTTTGAAGAGAATGCAGGACCAATTCGTGGACCAACACTTTTCAATCCGCCAAAATATCAAGAAAA
The DNA here is from genome assembly GCA_015844335.1 of Chrysopogon serrulatus. Classification (NCBI taxonomy): domain Eukaryota; kingdom Viridiplantae; phylum Streptophyta; class Magnoliopsida; order Poales; family Poaceae; genus Chrysopogon; species Chrysopogon serrulatus. Next base: position 3,710 of record JADLZL010000497.1, on the reverse strand, counting down.
GCCTACTAGAGATGAAGGAGCGTCCCTGTTCAAACAAAGACGGGCCAGTCCCTAACGAAAACAAACAGCCTTCCTACCTATGGTCAAGTGACATTTGGCACAACAAGAAGTGTGCCGCATTTTTCAAAGTGTCCCCAGATCAAACAAAGTTGCAAAGAAACATGTATGGAGATGGATATCGAATTTATCGATTATATCGCTTTCTCGATGCTTTGCCGAATCCGTGGTATAGGAGTGCATCGTGATACCTTCCGGAAGGCAAACACATGGGGCTCCAAAGTCGATATTTGATGTCATCATGCATAGGATGGCCGACATGATGTAGAATCAGTTCGGCCTAAAGCCAAGAATCAATCCTATTCATACAAATCTCCTTATCCGTAATGGTACAATAGAGTGGCACTTCCTCCAAGGGTGAAGCCTCCGAATCGATTTGACCAAGTTTTCTCGCCAAAATGATACTAGCACCATAGAGCACATCGATCGGTACTTGATGCGGCTTGGGAAGCTTCAACAGATGAGGCTTGGAGAATTCGGTATTTTTCTTTGTGTCTCACAGGGACCAAATTTCTTCACATGGTTTACCTCCCCGCCGGCCCATTCCATTGGTACGTGGGCGTAGCCGAGCGAAGTTCCATGCGCACTTCTTCACCCAAGACTAATGAAAAAGAAGCTAGTCGACCTCATGAGTCCGAAATGTAGAGCTAATGAAACACCGCAGAGTATCTTCGCAGATTTAGAGAGACCAAGAACCTTTGTTATTCATTGAACCTACCGGATGATCGCTTGCCTGGGATGGTGATAGCGTGCATGCAAATTTAATGTCGAGAGAAGTCGTTCGGCATGGAATTTGATGATCTTGGTCAACTTTCACAACGACCGGGCGCTATGAGTAATCAAGCTCGTGGGTTCAAGAGAGACAACCGCTTCCAAAAAGGGAACATTGCTAGTGAAATGTATCAAAGTTTCCCGAAGAAGCGTATGAGTATGATGATGATGATGAGATAGCCGCAAATGAATTGATTTGGGCGAAGGAACCTACTCAAAGTTAGCCAGCCGTTGGTTGAGGCAACAAAAGGGAACTTATGACTTTGACGCCTCCAAATCGATAAGCTCTTTGATTTGTTAGTAAGGGAAGGACGCATCAAACCGCCAGATGGACATCCCGTGTCCGCGACCCGAGGGAGTGAAAGACAAGAAATATTGTGGCTATCATAACACTAATTCTCACTCCATCAATGATTGCTGGGTGTTCGTGGTTCGATTCGTAAGGCTATTCAAGAGGGACATCCAAGTTTGATGGCAAAATGAAGGTTGATGGTCGGCCTTTCCCTCGTAACATGATCTCTTTCTCCATAAGTATGGTTTCTACTGATGATCCCAAAGGGAAAGGTAAGGTGAAGGTGTTAACCTCCGACAGAGCAAAGAAGAACGGTGTCAAGTCGATCCTAATCGCCAGATTACAACCGAGGAGCCGAAGAGAAAGTTCGGGTTCAAGAATAGCCGAACCGAAAAAGGTGAAACTTCTAAGCCTAGGGTTACATCACGTATTCTCGCTAAACAAGTGGCAAAGGCAACAAGAACGAGAGTACTATGAAGAGCGTAGGTTTATAGAGGAACGCCGGAGATACGAAGAAGAGGTATACCACGAGGGGAGCAAGAAGAGCATATGAGAGAGATGGAGCAGCCTCATTGGGGGTGTTCATTTTTTAAACATTGTTGAATGAAGGCTTGAAGTTGCCCGCTAGAAATAATTGCCCCGAATGCAAAGTGATCGATTTCGCACAGTAATCTCGAGTCAACCGGCCCAAATCCATGAAAGACTTGGAATACAATTTCCTCGAGGACGATCGGCAAAAAAATTAGATAGTTTTGAAAATCAGCAAAGAAAGAGGTTTGCGTATCAACGATGGACTCATCACGGGGGGATACAATGGAAATCCTCATGAATACGCCCCGCGTAAAGGACAATGGTGTCCTCCGGACCGAGGAAGAGCCGTAAAAGAAGAGTTCAAGCGTTTGAGAAACAAAGAACCGAGCAAGCCGATGCAGAGGAAAAACTGGCATGGCGCCCTAAAAAAGAAACCCGATGAGTATGGCCCGCCGTGATGCATGCATGGCCTTTTTTCTCCCCATCGAATTCATAGCTCCCGAGAATCGATATCCAAGAAGAAGTATACTCCGATTTTGATGAAAGTGGGTTTCGTGGATTTGATGGCTCAAATGTATTGACACAACAGTAACTTTCGACAAGCCGCCCAAACATCGCCATTTGAAACCACTTTATTTGAAAGGATATGTCAACGGCAAACCTCACCAAGATGTTTGTTGATGGAGGAGTCGCTATCAACATCATGCCATACACCACCTTCAGAAGCTTGGGATGACAAGTGAAGATTTGTTGAAGACCGACATGATTCTCGTGGATTTCGCCGGTAATCCTTCCGACACTCGAGGAGCCGTATACATGTTGAGTTGATGATTGGATCAAAGACTTTGATCACTACCTTCTTTGTCATTGACGGCAAGGGGGCATACGCCTACTGAAGGGACCGGATTCATGCCAATTGTTGCATTCCTTCAACCATGCACCGCATTCTTATTCAAGGGGTTGGAGATGGCATTGAAGTCGTGCACGCCGATGATTCCGTAAGTGTTGCCGCTCGAGCCCGCCATCGGGAATATGATGGCATTGATTGTTTCTCCCAAGAAAGTATGGGGAGAAGGTCCTCGTGAATGTCTTCAACAGAGATCAACAAATGATCCAAGCAAATGGCTCTCATAGTAATTTTTAATGGGTAATCCAATCGATGGCAACAAAGGAAAACTAGGGCGAGGTTTTATGTCGGCCGACAAGTTAGAAGAAATAAATGTTGGTGATGAAGCTAAACCAAGGCCGATGTACATTAGTGCAAGTTTGAACCCGAGTACAAAACACGCTTGGTAGCCCTTTTAAAGGAATTCAAAGATTGTTTTGCCCGGGATTATACGAGATGCCCGGATTAGATCACTTATTGTTGAACATCGGTTACCTATTAAGTCCGGTTATCGCCCTTACAAACAACCTCTACGAAGGATCTATAAAAAGGAGGTGTTGGCCGATGTGAAGAAAGAGATCGAAAGATTGTTGGAAGCAAATTTCATTCGCCATGCAGTATATGCGAATGGATTTCAAATATAGTTCCTCAGATACAAGAAGAATGGAAAGATGAGGGTATGCATAGATTTCGAAACCTTAATAAAGCTACTCCGATGGATGGATACCCAATGCCGCCTGCCGACTTGTCGGGTAGAGATGCGGCAAATACCGGGTATGAAATTATTAGTTTTATGGACGGAATGCCGGTTATAACCAGATTTTCATGGCAATAGAAGATATTTCAAAGACAAACCTCTCGATGCCCCGGTCATATTGGTTTGTTTGAATGGATCGTCATGACATTCGGGTTAAAGAATGCCGGTGCAACTTATCAAAGAGCTATGAATTACATCTTTCATGAGTTGATCGGTAAAGTTGTGGAGATTTATATTGATGACGTGGTGGTCAAGTCTAGAAACCATGAAGAGCATTTAGTCGATTTGAAGAAGACTCGAATGCACTAGAAAACATGGTTTGAAAATGAATCCAAATAAATGTGCTTTTCTGAGTATCTACCGGTGAGTTTCTCGATTTCTTGTCCATAAAGGAGGGATTGAAGTTGGAAAAAAGA
>JADLZL010000496.1:0-99147 GCA_015844335.1 Chrysopogon serrulatus | reverse complement strand
ATACTCTATACATGCATGTATGCATCGTTTATCATAGCCATTCATTTAGTTTAAAGTGCTATGATAGACCGAATGTAACACCCCGGTGTTACGTTAGCCTAAACCTGCCATGTCATCATCATCATTGCATAAGCATTTATCATTAGAAAACTCTAATGTGAAGGACTAAAATGAGTTTATCATTTTCTAGGGTTTGTTTGCGCTCTTTTATATTGCATGTGTATGTATACATCATTTAAATTCCACCCACATGTTTGATTTGGTTTATAAAAGCAATCAACTAAAATCAATCGTGATGCTTGCAAGTGTTTGGCTAACCCCGACTTACACCCTAACCAAGTTTTACAAGTCAAATGATGCAAAAGCAAGAATCAAAATTGAATTCGGAATCCGAATCCCAAACCCTAACCCTAGTTGGTTAAGTGTTGGAATTCGAATTTCATTTTCAATTTTGGTGAGCTAACCATGATTAATTTTCTAAATAAAAGTTGCTAACCAATGGTACCAGTTCAAAGTATGAAGTTTGTACTTTGAAAGTGTACTATTGGTTGGGTTTGAAAAGTACCACAACACCCTTAATTAATTGCCCAAAAGATCAATTTGAAATTCCTTTTCAAAAACCCTAATTTTCAAAGTGTTTTTTGCCCTTTTTCAATTTCATCTCAAAATATTTAAAATTTGGGAAAACTTCCAAAATACAGTTTGTGCATCTCTTTGAGCTCTACAACTTTGGTATACAAAGTTTTTCAAGTTTTTGAATAAAATTTAAACTAATTTCAAAAGTTATGTAAATTGGAAAATGTCCCCTTTTGAGTTTTAAACTCCAATTCAAAAAATTATTTGGTTTTATGAAAAACTTCCTAAATGAAAGTTGTAGGTATTGAGAAATGGAACAACTTTTATTTTTGGAGATTTTTTATCTTTTATTCAAAATTTGAAAGTAATTTTTAAATCCCAAAAGTTTGGGTTTAAACCCTTTTTTCAAATTCAAACTGTAGTTTCAAAAATATTTAGAATTTGACTAAACTTCTTTAATAAGAGTTGTAGAGCATAAAAAGTTGAACAACTTGTATTTTGAAAATTTTTCAAGTTTTTATGTAAATTCAAAAGTAATTTTCGAAAAGAAGGAGGAAAGGAGCTCTCTGCTACAGTAGTCCTAAGGGGGGGGCAAAATCTTTTTTTTTCCTCTCTGCCCATCTTTGCCGACCGCCCGCTTTGTGGCTTCGTCTCCGGCCATCCCGCCACCATACGCAAAGCTGCATCATCGACCTCCTGCAATCGCTTTGTCCAGCTCCTCGAACCACCGCCACCTCCTCATATCCACTTTGGACACGGCGGCCACCTTTCTTTTTCTCCCTCCTGCGCCACCACCCATTGCCGCCGTCTCCTCCCTCCCACCGAATGAATTCCCCTTTTCACTACCATCCTTCAACTCTCGCTACTCTGTTTCGCCACCTTTTTAGCACGCTTTGCCCGAACCCCTTAATGTCCCCTCTCATTGCGAGTCAGCCGTGCGAACGACTTCTTCTCCGTCGGCGGCGAGAACACCGCCGGCTCCATCTCACCGCCCGTTAGCTCGCTCTGGCGTGCCCACTGCAAAATTAGCGCCGCCCGGTCGATCCGCCTGAGCCCGTGGTGTTCACTACCCCATCAAATTCATGGCTACCCTCTCCACCTTGTCGGAATGCGTGCGCGCCGCCGCGAAGCACCGCCGAGCTCACCTTCGCCACTGCCAACCACCCTAGAGCCTCACATGCCAATCCAACACCACCAGAAGTTTCGCCTAGCCCTACTGAAGCTCACCGGCCCATCCGTTTCACCGTTAACGCCTCCACCGCGTCGGAACGCCGCCATCCCGCCGTGCCAGCGCCGCCGCTCCGCCATAGCCACCGCCATGGCTGCCGCCACCACCGTCCCCGAACCCTAATCAGGGCAACCAATCCCCTAACCCGGTTCAAGGTGTCGTGGGGGGGAGCTTCGGAGATATCTTCACCGCCGCCGGGGACTCCCGTCGACGTGTGCCGCCGGTGGCTCGCCGGTCGCCATCGCCCTCCCTCCGATTCAAACAGAGAAGAGAGGGAAGGAGCAGGCCGGGCCGTGTTGGGCCTTTGCCCTCGGCCCAAAGATCCACCGGCCAGGTCCATTTTAGGCCTTTATCCTTTTTCTGTTTTTCAAAGTTTAATTTAAAATGCTGATTTTGTTATTTTACATAACTAAATATTCTGGGCAAATAAAAATATAACAAAAATATGTGTGTGATCCTCATGATGTGTAGTTTCATAGAAAAATATGTGTGCAGCATGTTAAGTACTTTTGTCATGTTTAATAATTGCATGCTTTAATTAATAAACAACAAGTGTTTTGATTTTTGTAGAGTAAAATATTAATCCAAAAATCATGAAACTTTAGGGTTAAGCTTTTCATGTGAAAAGTGACCTTCACTAAAATTTTGGTTCTGTTTTGAGCAAGTTTCCTATAAAGAATAATTTACACCTTGTTTAAAGCTTGTGAAAATGATTAATAAAATAACTATTAGTTAATTAGCTTTCTAATTAAAATGTTGAGTGAATTGTGGCTTTGCTTGAAGACCATGGTTCATCAGTCACCACTGATCCATGGCTTGGTTGTGTAGTATTAGTTGTAGTCATCATCACATGTGTAGTAGTAGTTAATTAATTAGTAGGTTTAATTTGCGGCTTTCAACAACTGTAAAAATGGTTAATAAATTAGTAATTAACCTTAATCACTATAGGTTTGATTGACTTTGGGATTGAGTGATGACCCTAGGTCATTAACCCTAATGACCTTCGGCAATTCAATTATATTGATTGTGTTGTGTTATCCAATGTTGTCATAATTGCTACATGTAATCTCTTGGTGCAACTTTACCGTGAAGGAAAGTTGTACTCAAGATAATTATAAGAAGAGTTGTTTCCTCCATGTTGCCTTGCATCATCTAGCATCATGTCAAGCATACCATTAAAGCTTGCATCATTTTATACGTGTAGTATACGTGAGAGCAAGGTTCGTGTTGATCAAGTTCGGAGAAGGTGTTCCGTAAGAAGATGCCCAGAGGTGTTGGTGCCATCCGACCTGTGTGATCCTTCCAGGATCCTAACCTTCTCTCGCAACGCAGCAAGCCCCCCCGGATGCATTAAACCCTTCCTTGAATTTCGAAAGTCTTTTATAATGTTATGTTGATGATATGATGCATTAGGTGTAGGAGTTGAGTGATATCCTATCTTGATGCATTTACCGTACCTTGATATATTATCCGGATACCTGTTTTGATTTATAAAATGCTTAGTATACGCTTTCGCCTGGCGATAGCATAGGCTTTATAAATAAAATGATTTCAAAGTGTGATAACCAAATCCCCGTTGAGGGCAATTACGAAAACCTGATGTTGCTTATTGTTTATCCTTTACTTGATCGGGTCAAGGATACTCAATAAGAACATGATGATGAGTAAATCGAGACCGGGTGGAGTGACTTGCACCGGGGAGGGCTAGTGCCCCGGTGTAGTGTCGTCCCACTTGTGAGTCGGTTAAGGACCGTCCGTTGTTTGGCGCTGGGATCATGAGGTTATTGGATAGTACTAGTCGCATGCTAATGGCGGTAAGCTCCCTTGTATGATCCATGCGAGAACGGACAACCGGGACGAGAAGTAGCGTGTACCCATTCTACGAGTGCACCCGTCGACGGTTGTGACTGACGGCGTAGGAAGGTGGTGTAATGTACTCTCGTGGCTAGGACCCGTTCTGGTTTGGAGAAATGCAAGCGTGAGTTGATGTATGTGAGATGTTCGGTCCTACATACATCGTGTGGCTAGGAAGCCCCAGCTGGGTATATAAAGCGATTCGAATCGTCGTGTGCTCCACGATATGGGAGCCGTGATCCGAGTCCCGGCATCGTAGTAATGATGGAAGTTGTGAGACTGGAAAGTTTTGAATTCGTTACATGTTTGACAAGTGATTGTAATAGTAAGGATTGGCTTAGTCTCTTTTCGCAAAAGGTGTCTTTGATTCTTGCTAAAGCCTTACCTTGATTCCCATCAGCCAGCATTCCTGAGTCTTCTCCACTCTTTTCTGTCGGGTAAGTCTTGCGGAGTACTTTTGTACTCAGGGTTTGTTTGACCCCTGTTGCAGGTGCTGATTAGTGAAGCTAACTTCGGTCATACCAGTGGGCTTGGCATGATCGAATACCTCCCGTCTGAGACATTCTCTTACAAGTACTCTATGGTTCTTTCTTGCTTCCGCAAACTCAGTTAAGTTTTATTTAATTAAACTCTGATCAAGTGTTGTAATCCTCTTTTATAAATCTTCCGCTACTCTGTTATGTTTGTATGAATGGTTGTAATACTTGCAAGTTCTTTGTAAGAAGTGGATCCCGAGGGATCGTGGTGTCATCGGGGTTTTCACCCGACGTAACATTCTGAGTTATGTGGTACACAAATGCGGTGGCCGACAGGTCTTAAGGACAATGTCGGTGCTTGTAGGCCATATAATTTAGAAGGTTCTCGCCACGAATGGTATCGAGGCGATTCTTACAAAGATACTTGTAGTTTTGCTTTGCGAAAACTTCAAAATGAGTTTACCATTAAAAGTTTTTGACAAAACAATATTAAAACTTGTCTTCCGATCTTTTTCTGAAGTTGCTGCAAGCTGTCAAGAAGACTTTTTCGGATAAACCGGGATCACAACAGGGGAAGAGTCTCCGAGTCTTCTCCGGCAATATTCTCGCAAAGAGTCTTTTCGTATCCCGTCTCATTCTCAAGACTAGTGTGTAAAGTATTGCCCTATAGTGAGATGTGAGTGGTGTGCTAACTATCGTCGTGAAGACGTATAGGACGAGCATGCATCATACATATCATAGAAGCTAAAGGTAATATGTCTTTTATTAATCCAACAATAGCTATTGTTCGCATAGCTATTAAGATCCCACTAATCTCGTCCTGTATCTCAATTTGCTAAGGATCTTTTGCTTAGCAAATACTTGAAAATAACTTTGATTTCCTCGCCTATGCATGTGTCTTACTTTGGTCTTCCTAATCTCGACACACGCAAATTTTCCTTGATCTCGTCATCCCGATATGTGTCAGGTGAGAGTTATCAAAATTATGTTTTACAATGGTACCATGATCCACGATCTGATGCGGCGTCGAAACACAGGGCCTCATTGTGCTGCAGCCACATGAGTTCTTCTTTGGCGCTAAACTTGTATCGAGATCAATGATCATCTTCCATCACATTCCACAATTAGAAGTGCTCCTTTGGAAACATTCTTCGAAATCCCAACTCCTTGTATATGCTAAACTTGTTGCTTGTGTATTCTACATCAACTAAGCTTTCACTTTGCAGCCATATCTTAATCTTGGTTGTAATCCTGAAGATAGCTTTCTTGATTTGTGAACTTCTTAAAACTTAATGTGTTTGACACATTTCCTTTTTCGTTATTCAAACCTCACCATTGTTGTATTTTCTTTTCGTCAATCTTTATATACTTAGTTCCTGTTGGCACTCTCCCCGCCAATAGCTATCTCTGGATTTAATTGGAATCCTCCAATCCAATCCTTGCTGCTTTATGAACTTCTTATAAATCCATATGCTTGATACATTTCCTTTTCCATTACTTAACCCAAACCCTTGAATCTCGGGACGAGGTTCCTGTTAAGTGGGATATAATGTAACACCTCGGTGTTACGTTAGCCTAAACCCCGCCATGTCATCATCATCATTGCATAAGCATTTATCATTAGAAAACTCTAATGTGAAAGACTAAAATGAGTTTATCATTTTCTAGGGTTTGTTTGCGCTCTTTTTTATATTGCATGTGTATGTATACATCATTTAAATTCCACCCACATGTTTGATTTGGTTTATAAAAGCAATCAACTAAAATCAATCGTGATGCTTGCAAGTGTTTGGCTAACCCTGACTTACACCCTAACCAAGTTTTACAAGTCAAATGATGCAAAAGCAAGAATCAAAATTGAATTCGAATCAATCCCAAACCCTAACCCTAGTTGGTTAAGTGTTGGAATTCGAATTTCATTTTCAATTTTGGTGAGCTAACCATGATTAATTTTCTAAATAAAGTTGCTAACCAATGGTACCATTTCAAAGTATGAAGTTTGTACTTTGAAAGTGTACTATTGGTTGGGTTTGAAAAGTACCACAACACCCTTAATTAATTGCCCAAAAGATCAATTTGAAATTCCTTTTCAAAAACCCTAATTTTCAAAGTGTTTTTTGCCCTTTTTCAATTTCATCTCAAAATATTCAAAATTTGGGAAAACTTCCAAAATACAGTTTATGCATCTCTTTGAGCTCTACAACTTTGGTATACAAAGTTTTTCAAGTTTTTGAATAAAATTTAAACTAATTTCAAAAGTTATGTAAATTGGAAAATATCCCCTTTTGAGTTTTAAACTCCAATTCAAAAATTATTTGGTTTTATGAAAAACTTCCTAAATGAAAGTTGTAGGTATTGAGAAATGGAACAACTTTTATTTTTGGAGATTTTTATCTTTTATTCAAAATTTGAAAGTAATTTTTAAATCCCAAAAGTTTGGGTTTAAACCCTTTTTCAAATTCAAACTGTAGTTTCAAAAATATTTAGAATTTGACTAAACTTCTTTAATAAGAGTTGTAGAGCATAAAAAGTTGAACAACTTGTATTTTGAAAATTTTTCAAGTTTTTATGCAAATTCAAAAGTAATTTTCGAAAAGAAGGAGGAAAGGAGCTCTGCTACAGTAGTCCGAAGGGGGGGGGCAAAATCTTTTTTTTCCTCTCTGCCCATGCTGCCGACCGCCGCCGTGGCTTCGTCTCCGGCCATCCCGCGCGCGCCGCCACGACGCAAGCTGCATCATCAGCCTCGCAATCGCGCTGTCCAGCTCCTCGAACCATCGCCACCTCCTCATATCCACTGGAAACGACGGCCACCTTTCTTTTCTCCCTCCCTGCGCCACCACCGCTGCCGCCGTCTCCTCCTCACCGGTGAATTCGCCCTGCCTGCTTCACTACCATCCTTCAACTCTCGCGCTCTGTTTCGCCACCTTTTAGCACGCCTGCCGAACCCCTTAATGTCCCCTCTCACTTTGCCAGAGTCAGCCGTGCGAACGGCTTCTTCTCCGTCGGCGGCCGAACACCGCCGGCACCATCTCACCGCCGTTAGCTCACTCTGGCGTGCCCCTGCACAAATTAGCGCCGCCAGTCGATCCGCCCTGAGCCCGTGGTGTTCACTACCCCATCAATTTCATGGCTACCATCTCCACCTTGTCGGAATGCGTGCGCGCCGCCGCGAAGCACCGCCGAGCTCACCTTCGCCACTGCCAACCACCCTAGAGCCTCACATGCCAATCCAACACCACCAGAAGTTTCGCCTTAGCCCTACTAAAGCTCACCGCCCATCCGTTTCACCGTTAACGCCTCCACCGCGTCGGAACGCCGCCATCCCGCCGTGCCAGCGCCGCCGCTCCGCCATAGCCACCGCCATGGCTGCCGCCACCACCGTCCCGAACCCTAATCAGGGCAACCAATCCCCTAACCCGGTTCGCGGTGTCGTGGGGAGCTCGGAGATATCTTCACCGCCGCCGGGGGACTCCCCGTCGACGTGTGCCGCCGGTGGCTCGCCGGTCGCCATCGCCCTCCCTCTGATTCAAACAGAGAAGAGAGGGAAGGAGCAGGCCGGGCCGTGTTGGGCCTTTGCCCTCGGCCCAGTATCCACCGGCCAGGTCTGTTTAGGCCTTTATCCTTTTTCTGTTTTTTCAAAGTTTAATTTAAAATGCTGATTTTGTTATTTTACATAACTAAATATTCTGGGCAAATAAAAATATAACAAAAATATGTGTGTGATCCTCATGATGTGTAGTTTCATAGAAAAATATGTGTGCAGCATGTTAAGTACTTTTGTCATGTTTAATAATTGCATGCTTTAATTAATAAACAACAAGTGTTTGATTTTTGTAGAGTAAAATATTAACCCAAAAATCATGAAACTTTAGGGTTAAGCTTTTCATGTGAAAAGTGACCTTCACTAAAATTTTGGTTCTGTTTTGAGCAAGTTTCCTATAAAGAATAATTTACACCTTGTTTAAAGCCTGTGAAAATGATTAATAAAATAACTATTAGTTAATTAGCTTTCTAATTAAAATGTTGAGTGAATTGTGGCTTTGCTTGAAGACCATGGTTCATCAGTCACCACTGATCCATGGCTTGGTTGTGTAGTATTAGTTGTAGTCATCATCACATGTGTAGTAGTAGTTAATTAATTAGTAGGTTTAATTTGCGGCTTTCAACAACTGTAAAATGGTTAATAAATTAGTAATTAACCTTAATCACTATAGGTTTGATTGACTTTGGGATTGAGTGATGACCCTAGGTCATTAACCCTAATGACCTTCGGCAATTCAATTATATTGATTGTGTTGTGTTATCCACTGTTGTCATAATTGCTACATGTAATCTCTTGGTGCAACTTTACCGTGAAGGAAAGTTGTACTCAAGATAATTATAAGAAGAGTTGTTTCCTCCATGTTGCCTTGCATCATCTAGCATCATGTCAAGCATACCATTAAAGCTTGCATCATTTTATACGTGTAGTATACGTGAGAGCAAGGTTCGTGTTGATCAAGTTCGGAGAAGGTGTTCCAGAAGAAGATGCCCAGAGGTGTTGGTGCCATCTGACCTGTGTGATCCTTCCAGGGATCCTAACCTTCTCTGCAACGCAGGCAAGCCCCGGATGCATTAAACCCTTCCTTGAATTTCGAAAGTCTTTTATAATGTTATGTTGATGATATGATGCATTAGGTGTAGGAGTTGAGTGATATCCTATCTTGATGCATTTACCGTACCTTGATATATTATCCTGGATACCTGTTTTGATTTATAAAATGCTTAGTATACGCTTCGCCCTGCTGATAGCATAGGCTTTATAAATAAAATGATTTCAAAGTGTGATAACCAAATCCCCGTTGAGGGCAATTACGAAAACCTGATGTTGCTTATTGTTTATCCTTTACTTCGATCGGGTCAAGGATACTCAATAAGAACATGATGATGAGTAAATCGAGACCGGGTGGAGTGACTTGCACCAGGAGGGGCTAGTGCCCTGGTGTAGTGTCGTCCACTTGTGAGTCGGTTAAGGACCGTCCGTTGTTTGGCGCTGGGATCATGAGGTTATTGGATAGTACTAGTCGCATGCTAATGGCGGTAAGCTCCCTTGTATGATCCATGCGAGAACGGACAACCGGGACGAGAAGTAGCGTGTACCCATTCTACGAGTGCACCCGTCGACGGTTGTGACTGACGGCGTAGGAAGGTGGTGTACTGTACTCTCGTGGCTAGGACCCGTTCTGGTTTGGAGAAATACAAGCGTGAGTTGATGTATGTGAGATGTTCGGTCCTACATACATCGTGTGGCTAGGAAGCCCCAGCTGGGTATATAAAGCGATTCGAATCGTCGTGTGCTCCACGATATGGGAGCCGTGATCCGAGTCCCGGCATCGTAGTAATGATGGAAGTTGTGAGACTGGAAAGTTTTGAATTCGTTACATGTTTGACAAGTGATTGTTATAGTAAGGATTGGCTTAGTCTCTTTTCGCAAAAGGTGTCTTTGATTCTTGCTAAAGCCTTACCTTGATTCCCATCAGCCAGCATTCCTGAGTCTTCTCCACTCTTTTCTGTCGGGTAAGTCTTGCGGAGTACTTTTGTACTCAGGGTTTGTTTGACCCCCATTGCAGTCTGCTGATTAGTGAAGCTAACCGGTCATACCGGTGGGCTTGGCATGATCGAATACCTCCCGTCTGAGACATTCTCTTACAAGTACTCTATGGTTCTTTCTTGCTTCCACAAACTCAGTTAAGTTTTATTTAATTAAACTCTGATCAAGTGTTGTAATCCTCTTTTATAAATCTTCCGCTACTCTGTTATGTTTGTATGAATGGTTGTAATACTGCAAGTTCTTTGTAAGAAGTGGATCCTGGAGGATCGTGGTGTCATCGGGGTTTCACCCGACAGAACATTCTGAGTTATGTGGTACACAAGTACGGCTGACAGAGGTCTTAAGGACAATGTCAGGTGCTTGTGGGCCATATAATTTAGAAGGTTCTGCCACACCGAAGCATTAAGTAATTTGTTATATATGTAATATACACAAAATGTATTAATATATGGTTTTGTAATGTTATGTGAGTGTTGTCTTTATGTAGATGTCATGAGTGTTACTCTATGCTCATGAATAACCGACATAAGATAATTAATAAGGTAAAGTTTCAACATGCACTATTTATTTCTCGTAACCTATCGATCTCTTCAATTGTTTACCATTTCATTTCTAACTTATACTGTCATATTCTTAAGTCACTTGAAACCCTCTCAAGATCTAATACAACAAAGCTTAAACCTAGATGTCGAGCTTATTCTTGTTAGAGGCAAGGCGTTGAATCATAATTTGTTGTAGCCTATAGGCTTAATTAGAAGGTCTATAGGTAGGCAAGCTAACCTACCAATGGAGATGGACACATTTTTGTTTTGTGGTGTGTGGGGGTACGGTGAGGGAGGGCCTAGTGATATTGGGTTTGGGCATGTGGGTCCCACAAGGCTAGACGTGATGGCTGACTAGCTAAGGTTTGAAGACAGTGGCTAACATGCAACTTATGAAGCATGGTTGTTGCAAAAAGGAGACAGTACATCAACCTTTATATGTTGATAGACACGAAAACATCTTCCATACTTATATATATTATGCAATTTTATATCAAAATACTATAAGTAAATAAATATGTTTCTACAAAATGTAAAGTGCTAGCACTAACTATCTGAAGCAATTGTAGTACATACAATTATTTTTAGGTACTGCTACAACTAGCTTGGAGTATATGTCTTTTAGATTGAGTTGTGTAATCCATGTCTTCGTTTGTTTCATTCTTTTTCTGAGAAGAGGAAGAGAGAAGGAAGGAGAAAATAATATAGCTAAAGTAGGTTGCGATGGCCTGTACCACATCCGTTTTACATAGTTCCTAAGAGGGCAAAAGTAGTTTGCCACAGCCACACACTTGGTACAAGAGCTTAGCACTAAATTTTATTGTCTATCTCCGGCCTCATTATTTTCGCTCAATTTATTTGTGTTAGAGATACTACCAGAGCTATCCCAAGATGAAGTATTAATAACCGACCTTCCATATGGACACATGGTCCTCTACCCCTCGATGACTCGGATCTAAGCTAGAACTTGCTTTTGGCCCTGACATCTCCTTGTTCCACTATGGTGCCTCCTCTTTGCATTTTTATGAAGTAGCCTCTAGTATAGTATTAGCAATTCTATGTCATAAGTTTTGATTATCTATGAAGTCCTTTACTGCTAAGCGCCGAGCCATGTCTTTTGGTGGTCAAGTTTTTTTTCCTTTTTTTTGAATTAGGGAATAATAGATGGCAAATCTATTTAGAAGCACATAAGCAAAATAGAGAGAGATTAGTTTTGCCTATAGTTCTGATTATTTGCAAGTTTCTTGTTTTGATTTTTTTATTTGAGGTTATTAAGATGCTACTCCCTCCGTTCCACGGAGTTTGTCACTTGAAATCCGTGTCTGTGAGGGAGGTACAATTTTTTAACGATAAAGTCCATGGGACGGAGGGAGTAACATATTTAGACCTGAAGGAATTTTTTAGCTTTTTGCGTTCATATAGTTTGGCACCATTAGAAATAATCTGACCGAAATGACGTGGATGGTTGTTCAAAAAAAATGACGTGGATGGCAAAGACAAAAAGTGCACGTGGACAAATGTCGTTGAAGTCCGCCAAATTTTTTCAATGACGCCAAAGCAATTACTAGTAGGATTTTTTTAATCTGACCAACAAAAAGTAGGATCGTTGAACCAAACTTTTTTAATGGCAAGGAAGGAATTGCGATCTTTTATAATGGCTGATCAGTAGAAGGGTGTTTGTTTTTTCCCGTGAAAGGTTTTTGCTCAGGGGACCATGGAGGAGTATGGAGGGGGAGACGTCCTGAGCGAGGCGATGGGATCTGCGGCGCGGGTGGTGGTGGTACTGGTAGAGGATTGCGTGGAGGCACCCGGGGCGTTCGTCCTCCACCTCCTCCTCAAGCGCTCGCTCGCCAGCGGCGGCGCGGCTGCCTTCCTTGCCTTCGCTAAGCCCTTCTCCTATTACGACCGCGTTCTGCGCAAGATGGTATGGCTCACTCCCTCTTTCACCTTATTGGCATTTCGTCGAACACATTTTGTGCTTACCGGCTTTATGCCTGACTGGCTATGTTAGTCTCACTGCTAGAATAGCGTTTATATTGTGTGCCTGCTTAACTGCTCAGTGCATCTTTGTCCAGGTCATAATGAGTATGGTCAGCTAGGGATTAGAGTAGACTGTAGGATCATAGTTGATCTGGCTTTAAAAGAAGGGGATTTGTGGGTTCTTGTTCATATGCTGTTGGTCACGTGTGTAATCAGGCATCTTACACCAACATTTTGAAATGTTAGATCCTTGTTGCGTGATGCGATATTATTAGATTAGATGTATAAATGATCCTCATTCTTCCTATGGCTTTTGGAATTGTTATAAAGTTGCCTATTGATATTAGCAGCGCATGCTAAATAGCCTAAATTTGTGGTGTTCAAAACCGGTGCGAGGTGGTATAATTTTCATTTTCTAGCTCTGTCCATTTGCTAGCATTAATTGCTCATTTGCTGGCTGAGTCACACAATTTAGACTACAGTGAACTGAGGTGCATAGATAGCTTTTGTAAAACTCTGATAAAATGCACTAGTTTTTGTGTCAGCAGTTCGGCACAATGGGGTTTGGGACTTCTTCCAAGAGATTATTCTAATTTGTTCACTATAGCAGAAAATGTACGCTGGATTTCTCTAGTTAAAATCGCATACTAGAATATTTTTATTTACACTATCTATTATTAGAACCTTTTCTTGTTCTTCCTGCTTATTAGAGTATCTCTTTTTATCTTTATTAGGGCAAGTTTTACTTAGATGGTCTGGTGAATTACAGATAAAACATCTACATGTACTATCATAATTTTTCCTAGGATTATATCTTCTTACATTTCTTTTATATAGAAAAGGAGCTCTATTATCGGATCTTCTTAGAAAATATCTTTTCTTTGTCCTTACATTTCCTCTTTTATAATTCTTATAATTTTTAGGATATTTTCTCTGCCTATATCTTTCTTCTCCATATGTTAGTGGTATTTGAACTATTTTATTACAGAAGTTGTAGTCGACTGTTTCATTGATCTATGAGCTTGTATATTAGTACATACTAGGAAAAATGCCCGTGCGCGTTGCTAATGAACATATAATTTGTAGTTCAGTCACTTGAACGACATTAATTTTAGAAGATTTATTCAACAATCTTGTCATGCGTTCTCTTTCATCTTGTAATCGAACTCTATAACATGTTTGAACATGCTCTACTCGAATTCATATAGGTAACGATGTTTGAAGATTTATTCAATGATGGGTCATGTATTTTAATTTTCTCTAGATACATGGGTATAGATAAGGATGATCCAAGAACTGCGTTAGAAATCAGAAATAAAAAAAAAACATGTTTGGTAGCAAAAATGTCTGATAGAATAGCTTCCCAGGATTATTAGAACCGAAACAATGAAATACCTTAAAGGCCCTTCTGTTTTTTTCTCCCCTTTACTTTTGTTTATTTTACTTTTGTTTATTTTATTTTTACCCTTCTCAATCTTATCCTCACACGGAAGCATGCCCACAGGCAAGCGTAAAGCCGCTTCGTGCTCGGTTCCGATAGATGCGCCGATGTCTTGGCCATATCCTACGACTACGAGCACCCTCGAGCTAGCGTCGAACGTCGAGCGGTGCCTCGGTAGCGGGCCAGCAGCACCTCGGCTCGATGCCTCCGCGCAAACGACACACTCAGTATTATACCCGGTTTGATGGCTGGTTGTATTATATATTTATATCCGAATTCAATTAGAAAGGGTCTTACGAGTTGATATCTTTATTTGGATAAAAAATTTTATAGCAGAAATTTTGCCTAAATGGAACCGAATCGATCTCTTAGTTGGACGAAAAAAGAGGTGGACGAAAGAAGAGGTGAACCAAAAAAAAATTGGCTGAAAAGTTTTGCCTCTTTATTATTAGGTATAGATATAGATTTTCTTTAATTGTTTAAAAACAAATGTTATAGCTTGAGAGATATTATATTCTTTTCCCTCAGTTTCCTTTTTATATTCTTCAAATATCATGGAACCCAAAGGGTCTGGTAGTTTATTAAAATATCTTTCAACAATGTCTTTGTTGCATCCCTGTTTGGCAGTTGAAGCATTATATAAATAGTCTTTGGGGAAAATTCCTTTATATATTTTCAGCTTGTTAAAGAAAGTTTTTCTATTTCCCTTAATGTTTCATTTTGTAGAACAAGATATCCTAAATCAGGATCTTCACCTATTATAATGCTCGATATGATATTTGCAAAGTTATATGGGTTATTACCGGCTCTTTTTAGATCTTTATAATATATAGGAAAACCTTCTACCCATTGTTCCCATAAAACTTTGGCAGATTCTCCTAAAAATGTTTCTAAATATGAAATCATATCTTCTACTTTATTTCCAATATTATGCTGATTTTGCATGTATTTTTAGACTATCGGCCCTTTCCATATGCTAATTATATTTGGCCAATCTATAGGATCATGTGCTGCTAGGTTTAATATAGCACCTTCACTTCTATAGTTCTGGAATTGGACTATTTTTTCAAATTCTCTTCTTTTTAAATCTATATATTTATATTGTCCGAGTATATAACTATATGCAGGCTCATCTTTTTCTCATCTTTTTCTGGTGGCCATTTTTCTGGAGCTCTAAATGGTCTTTCTCTTTCTTCTTTTTCAACCTTTATTTCTCTTCTTCTTTTTGATGAGCTTGGGTCTACTTCCATTGCTTCTATAGCATAGTCTTTTTTATATAGCTCAATATTTTCTAAAATATTTCTAGATATTTCTGTGCTACTGCCAACCTTATTTATTTCTTCATCTTCTTCTTCATATCTGTCTAATAAAAGCTTGTTATTAATTTTTCATTGCTCTTCTTCACTTATATCGTTATCAATATTACTTTGCTTTGTATGACTTCTTTATTATTATTCTTTCCTATGTTGCTATTATCTAGTTCTTTTTTAATCTCCTTATTTTCTATAGCTTCAGTTTTCTTTGGTGGAACACTCACTTTTTTTATTATTTAATTCCCTATCATTCTTAATTTTATTAAGCCATATATTTCACGTCTGAAATATATTTCTTTTTTCTCTTATTGTAGGCCATTCACATATCATAGAGGTGTTATATTCATCGGGTATTTTATTTAGTTTATGTTCATAATGTTTTATTTCTTGATCTATATCTAATTTTTCCATAAATTCACAAACACTATGTCTTCTATTTTCTTCTAGATTTGGTTCTGAGCTAGATGTTTCTAAATCATCAAAGCTTCTTACTTTATAATTAGTAAATCTAATGCTGGTTGAACATGTTTTACTTTCATAACTTATATAATCATTAGGTTGTTTTAGTATCTTTGGTTTTATTAATTTACTAATATTCCATTCTTCTCCTGCTCTTTCTTTAGAACTTATTTTAAAAGGGCTTATAAATTTTATACCTTTAAATTGCATATTTTCTATTACACTATTTACATTTATCTTATAATTGGTTCCACTTCTATTGGTTAATCTTCCTATAAATTCTATACTTACTATCAAATTTATTCCTTTAAAATCTTCATAGCCTTTAGTTTGAAAACCAAAAATCATTTTATCTATAAATTCTTTGATATCAACATATTTTCATTCATATCACCTTCTAAGAATCCTAATGCTTTTTTATTTACTTGAATCTCATCTTTTATCTAGTAAAGTTATTAAAACCTTTATTCCTAATTTCTTTCTTGTCGTACCTTTGATTCCTATAATATACATACCTTGATGTATATATTTATATCCGTAATATTTTAGAGCATTCTCTATTTGTTTACTAACAATTTTTAACTGAACAGGTTACATTTAAAACACTTAATTCTACTTCTCTTGATATTCTATATAATCCATTCCTATTTTCAAACCAGTGAAAGGTCCTAAATGGCTAGAGGGGGGGTGAATAGCCTAATTAAAAATCTACAAAGCACTAAGCAAACCGGTTAGTATAATAAATGGCGAAGCGAGTGTTGCGCTAGCCTAGTGGGGGTTGCAAGCCAATCCTAACCAATTCTAGCCAACCTAATACACTAGGCACTCTAAGAGTATGGTCCTTAGCAAGACAACTAAGCTACACAACCTAATACACTACTTTGCACAAATGTAAAGTGAGAGAGGAACTAAGTGTGCAAACCGAGCCTTCGGGAAGATGACCAATCGCCGTCTTGTCAATTCAATGAAACCCGAAGAGATGATCCAATAGAGAAATCCAAGTTGATCTCGAAGGATCAAGCCACACAAGAACACCGAGGGACACAAGATTTATCCCGAGGTTCACGTGCTTGCCGGCACGCTACTCCCCGTTGTGTCGACCACACACTCGGTAGTTCGGTGGCTAATTGGCCTCACAAGCCAAGCCCTCACCGGGCGCCACAAGAACTCACACAAAGTGAGGGTAACTCAATGACACGAGATTCCACTAAGGATTCCTTTCGCGATCTCCCGCGGGGAAGGATCAACACCCCTCACAAATCACCTCCGGAGTGGCCAAGAACAATCTTCAACCTTGCTCAACTCCGGCTCGCTGCTCCAACCGTCTAGGTGACGGCAATCACCAAGAGTAATAAGCTCAATCGCAGCAAGAACGCTCACTAGTGCCACTAGATGCTCAATCACAAGGCAAATGCACTAGAAGCTCTCCCAATCACTCTCTAGATCAACCAAAGTGAGTGCGAAGTGTGGGAGAAGGTTTGCTTAGCTCTAGGGGATGTCAAGAGTGTCAAAGTGCCAAGAGAGATCCCCCAAAGCCGGCCAAACACCTTATATAGGCGCCACCAAAGACACCTAGCCGTTACCCTCACAAACAGCTCATTTGCGCGACCGACCGGACGCCCGAAGTCGGCCTGACCGACGCGTCCGGTCCAGCGTCGGTCGCACATTAACGCCCACGTGTACTAGCCGTTTGAATTTTACCGTTCGCGCCCTACGTCAGCGATCAACTTCGCGCGAGCACCAACGGCCGGACGCGTCCCCGTGCAAGACCGGACGCCCGGCCACGAGGGAGTCCGGTCACAACTTCGAGAGCTCCCAAACTCATTTTCTTGACCGGACGCGTCCCGCTGGACCTTGACCGGACGCCCGGCGTCCGGTCCACCCAGCTAGCGCTAGCCGGTGAAGTTTTTGGCACCGGACGCTCCGGTCGCCCGGCGTCCGGTCGCAGCCGAAAAACAGCGGACACAAGCCACTGACCGGACGTGTCCGGTCCCTACCAGGACCGCGTCCGGTCACCTCTGAGTGACTCCTCTTCGTCCGAAAACTTCCGAGTCCGCCTCGCGAGCTCGGCGGGAGGGTTCCACACCCAAACACCATCACCTCTTGCCCTCATGTGCCAACACCAAAGTGTCTCACCACTTGTGCACGTGTGTTAGCATTTTCAAATGAATTTTGCAAGAGTTAGCAAGCACACTAGGTCCCTAATGCATATGCAAAGTCATTGCTCACCTAGTGACACTTAGATAACCGATATTGCGCGACATTGCCCCTCTTAATAGTACGATTATCAATCCTAAACCCGGCCATCAACTTCTCTACTCGCCTATGGCCGGCAAAATGGAAATGCCCTAATATATACCTTTGCCTCTAGCATTCCATCTTGCTCCTCATCTCCAAGTGTGGTACTTGATCACTCGTGGTCATCTCCACCATCTTGATCACCTTTCCACCACTTGGCTTGGACCTCCCCTTTCTCTAATGCTACACACTTAGCAATAGGGTTAGTCCTAGGTTTCATCAATTAGCCAAAACCAAACTAGGGCTTTCAATCTCCCCCTTTTTGGTAATTGAAGACAACCTTCACAAAGATATGAAAATGAATATATATTTGGCTTTACACCACTTGTCCAAGCAATTTGAGCTTGTGAAGAAGAATTGGACAAGTCATGTAAAACACATTTGGTAGCTATGGCTCCCCCTACATGTGTGCTAAGAGTTTGGATTTCGAAGCTTTGCACACATGATAGATAAAAAGGTTTTGGGAGAGTCATTTCTACCAAATTGATGCTAAGATGTATAGAATGGACCTTTGAAGCGTGATACCATCGGAGTGCACATCATAAACCATCCTTAGCACCAATTGCCTAGCTAGATAGAACAAAAGGCTAGAAATCACGTGAGATCAACATTATAAGCATGATTTCTAGATACCTCTTGGAAAAACCATTCTTCAACTAGCTAGAGCCTATACATGCTAGTAGTCAATTCATCAATCAAGTTCTATACTAGCAAGCATCACACAAGCAAGAGAGATACCACTTATGAGATATATGAGTCTAAGTGCAATGCAAGCAACCATATGAATGTGCACAACCAAACGCAATCAATCATGTTCATGAGCTTGCTCCCCCTACTTGTATGCTTCAAAAATTTTATCCCTCTCCATTTTTCAACCTTCATTCTCTCTCCCCCTTGATGCATATCTTTGCTCTAATCTCTCCCCCTTTGTCATCAATTACCATAAAGAGTTATGATCATGCTTGGTATGGACTTGAAATCATGGTGGGAGCATGGAGTAGAGAGATGATCACTTAAAGTTGAGGATCACTTGTTTCCACAAACTTCCTTCTCTTGTGGTTCAAACTAGCAAACTTGCATAAGTAATTTAGTTCGGTTTGAACCAATGACAAGCTTCTTCACACATCTTTCAATGGTTATCTTGTCAATGTTTGAACTAAATCCTTTCTTGTTCATTTAACTAGATCAAACACTAGGTTCACATTCTCATGAACAAGTCATATTTAGCCACTAGATCATGCACGACATAGAAGCAATAGTGGCATAATATGGACTCAAAATTATTTTGTTTTCATGAATACGCCTAATTCAACAAGAGATGTTACTAGATCATATCTATATGTTCTAAGCAAGTCCTTAGCAAGAATGAATGCAATATGCCAATCAATTTCACCTTTGCTTTAGTCGAAGGAGAGGCATGTCATATAATGGGGGTGCATTCATCTCATGTTGGAGAAGTCAAGAATGTTCAATTCATTTCTCAATGTGCAAAATCTCTTCTCATCAAGTGGCTTGGTAAAGATATCGGCAAGTTGATCATCAGTGCCAACACTCTCAATAGAAATGTCCCCTTTTTGCTTGGTGATCTCTAATGAAGTGATGCCTTATGTCAATGTGCTTTGTTCTTGAATGTTGAACCGGATTGGTGGTGATCTTCACGGCACTTTCATTGTCACATAGCAAAGGCACTTGTCCAAATTTGATTCCAAAATCCTTCAAAGTGGCCTTCATCCATAGCAATTGAGCACAACAACTCCCCGCACTAATGTATTCGGCCGGGCGGTAGAGAGTGCAACACTATTTTGTTTCTTGGATGACCATGAGACAAGTGACCTTCCTAGCAATTGGCATGTTCCACTAGTGCTCTTTCTATCCACCTTGCATCCCGCATAGTCGAGTCCGAATATCCAATCAACTCAAAGTTTGACCCCTTGGGATACCACAATCCAACATTAGGTGTGTGCTTAAGATATCTCAATATCCTTTTGGTTGCCTTCAAGTGACTTTCTCTTGGTGAAGCTTGAAACCTTGCACACATGCACACACTAAACATGACATCCGGCCTAGAAGCGGTCACATACAGGAGGCTTCCAATCATTGACCGATACAACTTTTGATCTACCATGTCGCCACTTGCATCCAAGTCAAGATGACCATTTGTTCCCATTGGTGTCCCAATTGACTTGGCTTCCTCCATTCCAAACTTCTTCAACATGTCCTTGACATACTTGCTTTGACTCACAAATGTGCCTTTCTTCAATTGCTTGATTTGTAGACCAAGGAAATAGCTAAGCTCTCCAATCATTGACATCTCAAATTCCTTTGCCATCATATTTCCAAACTCTTCACAAAATTCTTGGTTGGTTGATCCAAAGATGATATCATCCACATAGATTTGCAACACAAACAAGTCAATTCCAACCTTCTTGGTGAAGAGAGTGTTATCAACCTTCCCCATCTTGAACCCTTTAGAGAGCAAGAAATCTCTCAATCTCTCATACCATGCCCTTGGAGCTTGCTTCAAGCTATAGAGAGCCTTCTTCAACTTGTAGACATGGTTGGGCTTCTTGACATCTTCAAATCCCGGGGGTTGCTCAACATACACTAGTTCATTGATGAATCCATTCAAGAAAGCACTTTTCACATCCATTTGATATAGCTTGATGTTGTGGGCACAAGCATAGGCTAATAAGATTCTAATTGCCTCCAATCTTGCTACCGGTGCATATGTTTCTCCAAAGTCAAGACCCTCCACTTGAGTATATCCTTGTGCTACCAATCTTGCTTTGTTTCTCACAACTATGCCATCTTGATCTTGCTTGTTCCGGAATACCCACTTGGTACCAATGACATTGTAATTCTTTGGACGCTCAACTAGTTCCCAAACTTGATTTCTTTCAAAGTTGTTGAGCTCTTCATGCATGGCATTGACCCAATCACAATCCATCAAAGCTTCATCAATCTTCTTTGGTTCTACGGATGAGACAAATGAATAGTGTTCACAAAATGATGCCAATCTTGATCTTGTTTGCACACCACTTCTAATGTCACCAACCACTTGATCAAGAGGATGATCCCTTGCAATATGAGTTGGTTGGAGAACATGAGGTTGAGCACTTGAACTAGGTTGATCACTTGGTTGAGATGATGTACTAGCCACTTGATCTTGCAATTGAGAACTACTAGCTTGAGTTTGAACTTGAGAACCACTAGCTTGCACATTTGGAGATATAATCACTTGATCTTTGTCATCTTCAACATCCACCACTTGAGTTGGCCTAATGTCCCCAACATCCATTTCCTTCATGGCTTGTATCAATTGAGTACCTCTCACATCATCAAGATTTTCCTCTTCATCTTGTGAGCCTTTGGTTTCATCAAATTCAACATCATGCACTTCCTCAACAATGCCATGAGTGAGATTCCAAACTCTATATGCTTTGCTTGTAGTGGAATAACCGAGTAGGAATCCTTCATCACACTTCTTCTCAAACTTGCTCAATCGAGTGCCCTTCTTGAGAATGTAGCATTTGCATCCAAACACTCTAAAGTATGCAATATTGGGCTTTCTTCCATTCAACAACTCATATGGTGTCTTCTCCAATAACCTATGACAATAGAGCCTATTTGAGCAATAGTTGGCGGTATTGATTGCTTCGCCCAAAATGAGTGATCCACATTGTATTCACTCAACATTGATCTTGCCATATCAATCAAGGTTCTATTCTTCCTTTCAACCAGCCCATTGGATTGAGGAGTGTACTTGGCCGAGAATTGATGCTTGATCCCAAACTCATCACATAGCTCTTCAATTCTTGTATTCTTGAACTCACTACCATTGTCACTTCTCACTCTCTTGATTGATGTTTCAAACTCATTTTGACTTCTTTTGACAAATGTCTTGAATGTATCAAACACTTCGCTCTTGTCGGCGAGAAAGAACACCCAAGTGTATCTTGTGAAGTCATCCACTATCACAAATCCATATTTGTTTCCACCAATGCTCTCATACTTGGTAGGGCCAAATAGATCCATATGCAACAACTCAAATGCCTTGCTTGTGCTCATCATGCTCTTGTTGGGATGAGTGTTGCCAACTTGTTTGCCCATTTGACATGAACTACATAGCTTGTCTTTCTCAAACTCCACATCCTTCAACCCTCTAACTAGATCATGCTTGATTAGCCGGTTGAGTTGCTTCATGCCAACATGTCCTAGCCTTCTATGCCATAGCCAACCCATGCTTGATTTAGAGATCAAACAAGTTGTCAATTGAGCTTCACTAGCGTTGAAATCCACAAGATAGAGATTCTCATATCTAAAGCCTTTGAATATCAAATTGCTTCCATCAACACTCACTATCTCAACATCATCAACACCAAATATGCATTTGAATCCAAGATCACACAATTGAGCCACGGACAAGAGATTGAAGTTGAGTGATTCCACTAGCAACACATTGGAGATGGACATATCATTTGTAATTGCAATCTTTCCCAAGCCTTTGACCTTGCCTTTGCCATTGTCACCGAACGTGATACTATCAACACCATTGTCACTTGATGAGATTGATTTGAACATTCTAGAATCCCCCGGGTCATATGTTGAGTGCACCCACTATCAAGCACCCAATGCCTCCCTCCGGCTTTGTAATTGACCTACAAAAGCAAATCAATTCTTTTTAGGTACCCAAACCTTTTTGGGTCCTCCAAGGTTAGTCACTAAGCTTTTGGGCACCCAAATTGCCTTCTTCTTTGGGCCAACAATGGGAGCACCAATGAACTTAGCCTTCACACCATTAGTACCCTTTGGTAAGCAAATAACAAGAATCATAACAAATAGAGGATATGTTAGCATTCTTCTTGTTCTTGCAATATTGCTCTTCATGCCCCACTTGCTTGCAACTAGAGCAAAACCGACCATTGCCCTTCACAAAACTAGTCTTGTGAGTGACAAAGGCCGCCTTGCCATTCTTGGGGGTATAGCCCAATCCCTCTTTGTTAAGAGAGAACCTTTGGCTACCCAAGCACTTTAGCAAGCGGGCATCTCCACCATAGGCCTTGCCTAAAGCATGAGTGAGCTCATTCACCTCTCTCTTGAGAGTCTCATTCTCCACCATGAGTGAGGCATCACAAGTGAAACCATCACTAATAGTAGATGTGGCATTGCTTGAGCTACAAGAGGGGTTAGCGGGACCAACAACAATAGGAGTATAGAATGATTCATCAAGAATATCACAAGTAACTCCTATGTTGCATGTGTCTACGACATCCTCAATCTTAGCATGATCAAGGAGGGAGGAGTGAGCCTTTTCAAGCTTAGTGTGGGCCTTCTCAAGCTTCTCATGGGCTTCCATTAGCCTCTCATGAGTAGCATTGAGCTCATCAAAGGATTGCTCAAGAGCTTTCTTGCTCTTGCGCAACTCTTTGCACTCCTTCCTCTTTTCCTCAATGTAAGAGTGAGCATCTCGTAGCATGCTCATGAGGTCCTCCTTTGAGTACTCCTCATCATCATCACTTTCACTATCACTCTCATCATCGGATTGTACCTTGGATGGCTTGGCCATTAAGCATGTCGATGGAGAGTCGAAGAGTGAAGGCTTGTTGGGGATGGCAAGACTAGCAAATGCCTTCTTCCTTGACTTCTTGTCATCTTCACTCTCATCATCACTATCACTTGAGGCATCACTATCCCATGTGACACAATAAGATTGCCCCTTCTTCTTCTTCTTGAACTCAAGCTTCTTCTCCTTCTTTTCCTTCTTGTCCTTCCTCTCTTTCTTGTTCTTCTTCTTCTTCTTGTCATCCTCATCACTATCATCATCACTAGAAAGAGGACAATCGGCAATGAAGTGATCTTTGCTCTTGCACCGAAAGCATCTCTTGGTCTTGATAGCATCTCTTCTCTTTCTTGCACCATAGCCCTTCTTCTTCATGAACTTGCCAAATTTGCGCACAAGAAGAGCCATTGCTTCGTCATCCACCTCACTTTGAGCTTGTGCTAGCTTCATCACTTGATTCATGCTTCTTCTTGCCTCTTAATGAAGTAGCCTTGAATGCAACCACTTCCTTGTCTTTCTTCTTCTCTTTGTCCTTCTTCTCATCCTTTTGGGAGCCCCCTTCCCGTTCCACACGGTAGGTGTCATTTGTGATCACCTCACCTAGTACTTGGTTAGGGGTCTTGGTGTCCAACCCTTCTCTCACTAGCATAGTGACCAAGACCTCAAATCTTGATGGCAAGCATCTTAGGAACTTGTGAGAGAAATCCGCATTCTCTACCTTCTCGCCCAAGCTCTTCAAATCATTGACAATCACTTGGAGGCGATGATACATCTCCGGCACACTCTCATCATCTTTCATCTTGAAACTTGAGAGCTTGTCCTTGAGGATGTATAGCTTAGCACTCTTCACGGCTTGTGTGCCCTCATATGTCTCCTCCAACCTAGTCCACACATCATGAGCCCTTTCCAAATCCTTGATTTGCTCAAACACCTTTGACTCCAAGGCTTCATAGAATGTGTTGATTGCAATGTCATTGAATTGGAGCTTCTCTTCTTCTCTTGGAGTTGGGTCGGCGGGATCAATCACGGCAAAGTCCTTGTCCACCACCTCCCAAACCTTCCGATTGAGAGACTTCAAGTAAGCACACATCTTTCTCTTCCAATGATCATAACCGGTGCCATCGAAGTGCGGCGGCTTCCCCACATGGTTGATATGGTTGACTTGAGCCATTTTAACACCGAAGGATGTTAAGCCTTGATTAGCGGTGACCTCGGCTCTGATACCACTTGAAAGGTCCTAAATGGCTAGAGGGGGGGTGAATAGCCTAATTAAAAATCTACAAAGCACTAAGCAAACCGGTTAGTATAATAAATGGCGGCGTTTAGTGTTGCGCTAGCCTAGTGGGGGGTTGCAAGCCAATCCTAACCAATTCTAGCCAACCTAATACACTAGGCACTCTAAGAGTATGGTCCTTAGCAAGACAACTAAGCTACACAACCTAATACACTACTTTGCACAAATGTAAAGTGAGAGAGGAACTAAGTGTGCAAACCGAGCCTTCGGAAGATGACCAATCGCCGTCTTGTCAATTCAATGAAACCCGAAGAGATGATCCAATAGAGAAATCCAAGTTGATCTCGAAGGATCAAGCCACACAAGAACACCGAGGGACACAAGATTTATCCCGAGGTTCACGTGCTTGCCCCAAGCACGCTACTCCCGTTATGTCGACCACACACTCGGTAGTTCGGTGGCTAATTGGCCTCACAAGCCAAGCCCTCACCGGGCGCCACAAGAACTCACACAAAGTGAGGGTAACTCAATGACACGAGATTCCACTAAGGATTCCTTTTCGCGATCTCCCCGCGGGGAAGGATCAACACCCCTCACAAATCACCTCCGGAGTGGCCAAGAACAATCTTCAACCTTGCTCAACTCCGGCTCGCCGCTCCAACCGTCTAGGTGACGGCAATCACCAAGAGTAATAAGCTCAATCGCAGCAAGAACGCTCACTAGTGCCACTAGATGCTCAATCACAAGGCAAATGCACTAGAAGCTCTCCCAATCACTCTCTAGATCAACCAAAGTGAGTGCGAAGTGTGGGAGAAGGTTTGCTTAGCTCTAGGGGATGTCAAGAGTGTCAAAGTGCCAAGAGAGATCCCCCAAAGCCGGCCAAACACCTTATATAGGCGCCACCAAAGACACCTAGCCGTTACCCTCACAAACAACTCACAAGACCGACCGGGACGCCCGAGTCGGCCGACCGGACGCTGTCCGGCCCAGCGTCCGGCCGCACATTAACGCCCACGTGTACTAGCCGTTTGAATTTTACCGTTCGCGCCCTACGCCACTGATCAACTCGCGCGCAGCACCAACGACCGGACGCTGCCCCTGTACAAAGACCGACGCCAAAGACAGGGAGTCCTGGTCACAACTCGAGAGCTCCGAAACTCATTTTCTTGACCGGACGCGTCCGGCTGATGACCTTGACCGGACGCCCGGCGTCCGGTCCACCCAGCGCTGCGCTAGCCGGTGAAGTTTTTGGCACCGACGCCCCGGCCGCCCGGCGTCCGGTCGCAAATTAAAAACAGCGGACACAAGCCACCGACCGGGACGTGTCCGGTCCCTACCAGACCGCGTCCCGGCCACCTCTCGAGTGACTCCTCTTCGTCCGAAAACTTCCGAGTCCCGCCTCGCGAGCTCGGCGGGAGGGTTCCACACCCAAACACCATCACCTCTTGCCCTCATGTGCCAACACCAAAGTGTCTCACCACTTGTGCACGTGTGTTAGCATTTTCAAATGAATTTTGCAAGAGTTAGCAAGCACACTAGGTCCCTAATGCATATGCAAAGTCATTGCTCACCTAGTGACACTTAGATAACCGATATTGCGCGACATTGCCCCTCTTAATAGTACGATTATCAATCCTAAACCCGGCCATCAACTTCTCTACTCGCCTATGGCCGGCAAAATGGAAATGCCCTAATATATACCTTTGCCTCTAGCATTCCATCTTGCTCCTCATCTCCAAGTGTGGTACTTGATCACTCGTGGTCATCTCCACCATCTTGATCACCTTTCCACCACTTGGCTTGGACCTCCCCTTTCTCTAATGCTACACACTTAGCAATAGGGTTAGTCCTAGGTTTCATCAATTAGCCAAAACCAAACTAGGGCTTTCAATCTCCCCAATTGATATAATTGTTGTGGTCTTATTTTTCTTAAAGTATCTTTCTGATATTTTTCTAGATCTTTATCTACGTCTATCAATTCTTCTAATGTTTCAATATCATCACATCCTCCTTTTATTCTATTTATAAAACTTAGAGGTCTTGTATCTTTATTTACTACTTGGAGAGACTTGTCTCTTCTAGAGAGACTTTCAGGTACTTCCATTTATCTGAATTTAAAGGTTTATTAACCTTTATTTTTTCAGTTGATGCTAGTACTAATTCTTTGCTATCTCCAGGATTATTATCAACTTTCTTATGCAATGATATATCCTTTTTAATATAGTCACTGTTTTTGACTAATCTTTCCTAAGCAAGTTTTATTTTTTTTCTAAAATATTTCAAATTAAATCTAATTTAGTATTCGTAACTAAATATTGTTCTTCTAAATGCTTATGTTCCTTTTGTAACCTTTCAAATTTTAATTCAAGTTAGTCTTGTCTCCTACCCCAAGATATATAGAAATTATGTATCAAGTCAGCTATTAAATTTATTTGACCGTGAGAAGTATACCAAGTATGATCTTCGAGTTATTTATTCTCGCACTGATATTTAGATTTTCTTTGGTAACAACAATCTTTCCCTGTATTGACTTCTAAATTCAAATAATGTAACTTTTCAATTTTCACCAAATTTTTGTAAAACTTTTAGATTCAAATTTAAATATAGCCCAACCAGGCTCGATACCACTACACACAAAATAAAAATAAAAATAATTTGGGAAATATAACGTGGCTCGAAAATTAAATTCTTTAAAAATATTCGTTACTATTTAAAGTCTGCAGTTACTATTTAAATTCGGAATATGAACAGTGCTCGAGCGCGCGGCTTAAGCAACCTACTCTTCTTTAATTATTATTAAAAGACAAACCTACACCTTGTAGGGTTGTTGGATACAGTGTAACCGAATAAAATATGTGCGGGAGTATGCGCGATTGGAATAAAATATTCTGGTATGAAAGCGACCTGTGATTAATTAGCGGATATGATAATGACTTACGTGTGATTATCAAATATAATATTCACGGATGAAAGTGACGTGCGTGTGATCAGAGGATATACAGAATAAAATATGCGTGTGATTCTTCTCAGGATCTTGGCGAGGCTGGCGAGACCAGAGGTTCAGTCGGTCGTGTGACTTCTGCTTGTGTGCATCCTACTCGGTACTCACCGTATACATCACTGGCTTCGCTAGGGAACCAGGCTAACTGCTCCTCTTCCAAGCTATCCCCAGCAACACTCATACGGGGCTCAGGCTCTATCGTCTCCCCAGGTAGTTCCACCCGAAGGGAACACTTCTCCGCGCCAACAGGGTTCTCTACAAATGCCGCTACCTGAGCTAGAACGAGAACAACACACGCAGAGGTTTCTCTTATAGGGTCCCTAGCATAGAGTCGTCGTCCCATATGAACGAGCTTAAGGAAGGCAGGGATTAAAACAGAGAAGCTTAGTTCATTCTCACAGAGCAAGCTTACATATGGCTTGCCCTTTTGGAAAACCCCAAGAACTTAGTATAAACCTTAGGGTGTTACCTTACAAGCGCTGGAAGGCCGCGAGGACTTCCTTTATTCTCTAATTTACAAGAGTGGTGGAGTAGTACAGTGGTATGGTGGAGGCGTTTGGTATGCCTTCGATCGGTGTGTGATCGGATCGTTGTGATTGCTGGTTGATTTCCTCGATGATGAATGCAGGCGCCAGGCTTCTCCTTTTAAAGGACCGGAGGAGCCTTCTGGAGTCTGAGGAATTGTCCTTCATGCTTATCGCCTGGGCGTCCTTCGTGATTAAGGAAGACAGGTGGACTATCTTCTGGTGAAGTCTTCAATTATTCCTTTTACTGTTGCCTGGACAGCTGGACGTCCTGGCTACAGTGTCTTCACGTGGTCGTGTCATCCTTCTAGATATATCTCCCATCATCAAATGATTGATGCTGAGTTATTGTTCTGGATAATTATGGTTATGCCATGCAGGCGCATGCAGTGGAGATGTGTATTAATATTCTAATGGTCTTCAGAAATTTGCCATGGTTGTAACCTTTCCCTGCATAGGAGGAACGAGAGGCTCCATTTCTTTGAATTCCTAGGATTCCCAGGCAAGCCGTCATTTTATTACTGTGTGTATTTCCATATAATATTTGGATGATTCCTATTAGGGAGGTGCCATTCATTATGTTTCTTTATTCTGCAGATGGAGCAAGGGAAGGTACCATTGCTGATAGCTTTGTTCAATTGTACAGTGAAATTCAAAGACTAGTGGAGGCAAACAGGGCTGGAGAAAATACAGGCCAGTTCACTATTCTTATAGATGACGCTTCCCTGTTGGAAGTTGTGGCCCTTGGTTCTGTAAACGATGTGCTGGATTTCTTGCACTATTGTTTCACGCTCACGTCTGAGATGGTAAAATACTGATCAATCAAACATTACAGTACTGCTGCTGATTGTTAAGTCATCATCGTCATGGCTTTTATGCTTTATCATGTATTCATGTCCTGATAGAATTGCACGCTAGTGGTTCTCATCTAGGAGGATATATATGCAGACGAGAACATGGGTCTCCTTTTACATCTGCGCTACATTGCTGATCTTGTGATTAAAGCAGCACCTTTGAGCACTGGTTTGGCTGCTGATGTTCATGGACAGGTTTGGCTCCTGATCCTGCATATTATTTGTCTAAGTTTGAGCTGTATCATGATGGCTTAGTTGGTTTCGTTGACCTGGTAGTTCGATGAACTCACATTATTTTATCTTATTTTCATGTTTAGCAACTTTCATTTTACCCTTCGATAAATCTTTTCTGAAGCGGAAATGTTTCTGCAGCTGTCGGTGGTGAACAAGGGTACATTTGGCGAGCAAAGGGCAAAAGCACAGAAAGTTTGGAGCTTCCATTTCGAAGCGAAGGAAAACGGTGCTGACTTCTATCCAGGGACTAGACATTAAGGAGTACTTGTATTACAGTAGAAACGACTTCGGTTGTGATAACGGGTGCTGCTATGCTTCTTGTACCGATCAGTAAAGTTCCGTCTAATCCTTTATTTCACAAATTTGCTAGCGTTCAAGTCATCATAGCATGCAAAGCGTTCGCCACAGCCAAGTTCATTGTGCCTGATCTAGTACAAGAGACCTATTTTGCATCTCACGCTAGTCGCTTCTCTTTTTCAAGGAAACAGGAGAGGCAGACCCCTACTTGTGTTGAATTGGAACACGATCTTTGAATGAATGGATGAACTACTACATGATTCCAGCTCAATCCCGATATTATTAGCATGTAGTAATATAAATATAATAGCAATGACGCTGCTGGTTTGCTCGTCCTTGAGACACTTGGCCAAGAATATCTCTGCAAGGGAACTGAAGACTGCAAATGGCCAAGGCTCGAACATATATAAATATATTACATGGTTGACTCCATAGCACTAGGGTGATCATCTGGAGCCAGCCACAGAAATTGGCAACTAGAGTCTTATTTATTGAGTACTCTAACGTTGGGAATCAATGGGCTACTATCAGCAATGGGAAGAACCACTTAATTCTTCAGCAATGGGAAGAACCACTTAATTCTCAGATCTGTCATTGAAGATGTGCAATGGAAGAACCACCTAATTCTCAGATCTGTCAAAGAAGATGCCATGTTGTATTAGAAGGTCCGTGTCATCTTTCTGAACCTTGCGCTGCTTGATCTTCTTGCCCAGTTTGTCGCACAAACTGTCCACGGACCCGTGGCCGCTGCTCAGCAAGCCTCTTCCTGCTTTGGTAGCGAACCTGAAAACAGACAGACAAGGCCACCAGAAGAAATCGGTCCAATGCAAACGTTTCAGGCCAGCTGTCAGAAAAATGAATGGCATCACATTCAAAGACTTCTATTTCAGTACTCCTATGCTGGTATTGTCAATATTAAGGCATAACTGGAAGTTTTTCTAAAAAAGACAGAAGGCACAGCTGGAAGTAGCATAAGCATTTTATATATTCCATAGGTTGAGATTATTAATAATCACTTCTATCTTTTTCTGATAATAACTGTGCAAACCATTTGGATCCCTGCTCTTTCTTGACATACTCAGTGGAAGGCCCTTCAAAACTCAAGTAACTATTACTGATTTCAAGTTATAGCTACTACAACAGGCATGTAACTGAAAACAGGCTACCTTTTTCCCCCAAGTTCCGATCTTTCCGCTTCAGTCTGAATTTGTTCAATGCAGCTTCTCGTTGGGGAACCGATTCTGATACACATCATTGCCACTCCCACTCCCACTTACAATGCCACCTCCAGTGATATTTTGGCTCATGGTACCATTAACGCTCTCTATGTTTGGTCTTGCAATATTGGGGACAGCGCTACTTCCATTCTGCCCATTGCATCCATTATGACCAACTGAGACACCCCCATTCACACTGTAGTTTGCAGCATGTCCTTCAACATGAGGATCAAACACATTTGACGAACCACACTGAACATCTGATGATCCACGGTCGATTGATGGCTGTTTCTGTGTCATAACATGGAGGTAATAATGCACGTGATGATGATGCTGAACGCAGCTTTGTGGAACCTCTGTTGGGTGGGTAATTTTCACTTCATCAGAAATACCTTCATCAGCTTTGTCTTTCCCAACCAGATTAGCTGGTGATGTTTGATTCTGTATTGCATGAAATGCTGAGGCATGCTGGGTTGATTTGATGGCTGATGGTGACATTACTCTCTCCCTGTTACCCAAAGGCTTTGCAACAACATTCTTTGTACTGGAGCCCACATCGTTGTTGCTACTGCCATTGGAGCCCTGCTTTATTGGAGCAGCATCTGAATTTGACTTCATCTTACATGTAGAGTCCATTTTCACAGCCTCAGAACTGTTATCTTGTGGTGAAGAGCTTTCCCTGTATCTTGCTCCACCTTGATTGGAAGCCACAGATGTGTGGTACCTTGCAAAAATCATAACGAGTTAGCATGCAATTTACTGTTATGTTAATAACCTAGTAATGACACTGATATTATGTTTTGCACCTGGTGAAGGCTGACTGATCTGATCTTTTCAGAATATTTCGCTCATCATGGATTTCAGCTGTAGCTCCATCTGTTCTCAATCTCTTCAAACCCAACTCATGGGGTGTCACTTCAATATTAGAATCATGATTCTTATCATTTGCATCAGGCATCTTGGAAGGGCCATCAGGTGCATCAACGGCTCGTACTGCTTGTTGGCCTTCTGTGTTTCTGGCTATTGAGCTAATCAAATCAGCAGTTTCAGTATTTGTTTCACTAGGTATGTTTGTACAATCATCTTCTGCCATCATTTTCTTTTTAGATTTGCATTGGGGCATGTGAATCTCATGTTTTTCTGTTGGATTAACAGATGCGTCATTGAGAGATGATTGATATTCTGCACTTGAGTTCCTAGGAGCACCTATTTCTAAGTATCTTCCCATAGATTCATCTGCAAAAACATGGAATTTTGTTGAATGAGACGATAGTGAAAGTATGAACTATGAAATGCTTCACTTCTATACAATGAATGCTGTGGAGCATATGATACCTTTATTCTCCTGTTTCTTGCCATTCCTTTTGTTTGCTGTTGGTAACCACTTGTTACTGCATATCTCTGATTTGGGGTGAATTACTTGTGCACATGTACTATCAGGTGGATCGGCTAGTTGATCAGGAGACATAGGTTGGGGACTGTCAATCTCCACAGCACGCTTTGTCCATGAGCTCTGCATTTCAGAACAGATTGTGCACTCGATAATACTTTGACATAAAAACACTACCACATAGAGAGAGTTATCAGACAATATATTACTTTTCTGGGAAAGAAAGATTGCCACCAAGTGAATCTTTTTTGAATGAAAGCAATAAATACCTTTATTTGCCTACATCAACCATGGTATTACTATA
Organism: Chrysopogon serrulatus; assembly: GCA_015844335.1. Taxonomy (NCBI): domain Eukaryota; kingdom Viridiplantae; phylum Streptophyta; class Magnoliopsida; order Poales; family Poaceae; genus Chrysopogon; species Chrysopogon serrulatus. Next base: position 66,775 of record JADLZL010000496.1, on the reverse strand, counting down.
TGTAAATTAGTTATTTAATATCATATATCCAGATATATCACAAAATAACTAACCTTTATGACCCAGGTTGAGGTGATATGAACTTTGTTCGAAGTAGTATTCTACCACTAGCCTTTATTTTATATATATATGGTTATCTATACATTCAAATCCAACTACATTATGTTAGATTAAGAAATTAACTATTAGGAACAATGAGTACCAAAAATTAGGAACAATGAATGAACACATACTTGAGTACCACTGCCATTATCACTTCCATCCCTAGCATTGAGTCCGACACTGAAGTCGTCGTCATCGTCGTCATCATCTTCTTCATCATCATGATTGCTGTCACTGTTGTTCTCATACTCGTCACCAGTATTTGGTTTGGCACACTTCTGTGTCTGGATGCCACTTTCACTTCCACTGCCACTGGACTGAGTACCAAAGAGGCAAATTCAACTCAGAGTAATCGCAAAGGAGACACAGAGTGAGGAGTCAAAGAAATCATGCCTCATGTTTCATGGAATAAAATATCCAGAAAAAGCTAGACCTAAAACAAAAAGCTTACACTGTGGCATCGCCTCCAAACATGCTGCCAAAGGTTCTTAAGCTCATTCTTACGTAGTGGCTTTACCAAGAAGTCAACTGCTCCCTTCGACAAGCACTTAAACACCATACTCATAGAGTCATTTGAAGACATCACTGCATGCAAAACATATCAGTGTAGCAGCTAGAAGTATTTAAAGCCAACAATTAACAGGATAACATTTCATGTGCATTAGGTGAGTTGAGGAAAGCTACTTACTAATCACAGGAATGTCCTTGCAAATTTTGTGACTTGTGATTTTGCTAAGCAGACCGACGCCAGATAGACAAGGCATGAAAACCTCAGTCAATACAAGGTCAATGTTGTTCTGCAGATCTTCAAGATATTGCCATGCATGTAAACCATTTTCAGCAGGGATAACTAAAATGAAAGGAGATAAGATTGCTGTCAAAACACTGAAACAACCAAAATTATCCTTTTTTTAGATGTTGATGATAGATAAAATTTTCCGCTGCTAATAATTAACAATCAAACATAATTCAAACAGGGACATAACATAAATAAAGCATTGGCCATATTACCAAATACATCCAGGATAAAGTCTACATTTTAAATATCCATGAAACTTCATGAAAAAAGTATGCAGTGCTTATCCAACATCTGAAGTACACCACAGGAACTGGTAGTTACCAGTGTAACAAACTAGGTGAGGAAAGGTGTATTTCTAACTTGGTGATAGTGGGAGCGTACATAGTTCAAGTTCAATCTAAGTCAATCCTCTTTAGATGCATTGCTTTCAATCATTATCAAGACAAAAACAAAGTTCAATATTTCTTAATGCAACTTAGCACAAAGCAGCTGCATGGATGCTATTAATTTAATAGTTGATTACATGTGCATCACTTGTCTTATATTTATCACACGAAGTCATGCTTTGATATATCAGAGTTTTCATGCTTTGCTTTTCGAGTTAAAGGCAAAATGATTTCAATAGAGGCAGTTCTAGCTGTGTACCTAACTACCTATTTGTCCAAGAATAAACAAACTAACAAAATGACCCACAAGAAAGAGTACCATTTTCTGTTGTCAAATAGAAAAATAGCTTGCATCTATATATTGTCAAATAGAATATGTTCTTTTGATGCTCATACGATAGAAAAGGAAAATGTACAAGCTTAAATTCATAATTCTTGTATGCTAGAATTTTCTTAGAAACAAAATGCAGTGCAAGTAGAAATAACCGTTGCTTATCGCTTATGCAAAGTGGATTATACAGTAACATGATGCCAGCGAAATTAGTAAACAATAATTAACATGTTCGCTAGGAATATGGTAAGCTACAGTTTATATTAATAATGATCCAGCATATTTGATACGCAAGAGCTTAGTTGTCAGTACTTATACCGCCAATAAATTAACTTAAGTTATTGGAGAAGGGGGGGCATTGTTGGATGAAACCAGTATATAACACCTAATTTATCCAACAACTAACCATAGGACGTATAAAGAATCAAATTGATCTAGACCCTCAATTGACTACTGCCGCCTTCCAGAGCTTCCATATGTTTTGCAAGAGCATTCACTGTTTGCTTATGATGTGACCCTGGTTATTTGTTAAAATGAAAAAAAATGAAAATAGCCAGCCCTTGCTATTGCAAAAGAAATTCCATTGGCCCACCATAGTAGGCCCAGGAGATGACGTGTCAATCCTTTAGTGCAGTACTCCTGGCCACGTTATATGTGTGGCACAGGGTAGCAATGGTCAGACTACCTGCAGTGCAAACATATACATACTGCAACACCCCACCCACCAAGCTCCCAATTCACAGCAGATTACTCACTGCAGCTGAGACAGGTGGTCTACCATAATATGGGATCAGTGTATACCTAAGATGCTACGGAGCTGTAGTAGGTGAGACATGTGATGAGAGAGTCAGATGAATCAAATTAGTCCCTGTTGTACCTATAAAGCATTCACATGCATGCATAACCGTATAATCAAGATTAACCATGTCTACCACCAATTGATCGATGCACCAAGATAGTTACATTCAGTATTGAGAACCTTCTTTCACTAAAGGAATACTAATATTCCACATGATTGTTTGCTATAGAAATTGCATAGATCAACATCATTCTATATATAATCAACACCATTCTATATATATAGCTTGGTGTCAAGTTGATGTTTGAGCTGCGGTCGATTTTAAAAGTGCCCTATAAAATCATAATCCTTTTTTTGCAGCACAATTGCAATACACACAAGTTAACAATCCATGTGATTACAAAAAGCATCTTCACTGCAATGGTTAAGAGAAGGCTCACATTAGTCCCTAAAAAAGGGACAACCAAAACAAAGTCTCTCATTATTGAGGGCGAAAATTCTAGCTTGTCTACTTGGCTAGATTAGATGTATACAGACACTAAAACCAGCAATTGCATAAGCAAAGATCGTTTCAATAATCAGCAATTGATGAAATCAGCAATTGAATCTACATCCTACGCAATTTTTTGGAACAGACTGCCACACAGCAAGTTCGAGTGCAACATAAATCCAGGCTGGAAGTAAACATGAACTTATTGTTTCTTTTATGACCTGAACTTATTTACTATCTAGTTTTAGTTATGGAACCAAGTGTATGCCCAAATTAATCAAATCAAATTAGTTTCTTATTAATATATAATGATAGCAGCTTTCATGTGTGTTGCGAGAAAAAAATCAAATCAAATTAGCTTTACCATTTACAGCTCATACCTTCATAGCAGCACTTACGGAGCAGGGCACTGACCACCTGACGAGTAGAGTCATCATTCTCCACCAGCAAGACTCTCAGTGTCTTCACAGGTAGAAACCTCTCCCAGTGAATACTCTGTCCTTGTTGCTCCTTCTGCTCATCCACCTGCTGCATGCCTGGTGGTGCAATGTGCCCGTTGGCCAAGTCCTCTTCCTTTTCCCTCCATTCATCTGCATCATCACCAGCCTCATGGTGGCCATTCTCTAAGGTGACATTCCCTATCCCCAACACATCCTTGTGGGAAGGCCCGTCCGTGCCAGTTTGGCAAGCGCTACCCATTAGCCTGATTCGAAGAGAGAGAGAGCACTGCGGTGGTTTGTGCAACTAGAGGGGAGTTCACAGATGGTGGAGCACATCCTATGTCAGCATCAAAAAATGCATATGCTGAATCCAACTACGAATCTGCAGGGAAAACATACAGGAACCAAACACCAATCTGTCATGAGCATAACAGATGCTCAGAACAAGGTACTCCATTCTGCAGAATTATTGGTCAGAGTCAGAGAGGACTACTTGTAGCTGGGCTGGGAGAAATTGTTCTTAAGTCATGTGCTCCGCGACACCCATCAGTTGCTTCCGAGTCCTGTGAAACATTAAACAGCTCATATAATAAGGATTATATACGAAATTCCCCGTACACAAAACCGACAGTAGAGATTTGAGGCAGTACGAAACAAAGGATTTGGTATGAGTAGAGAAAGGAAGTCAGAAACCACCGTCTCCCATCAAAATCCCACTAATCCGCAGTCCGAGCTAAATATAGGAACAAAAAGATAAGTAGACCTCGTCAGAGCAAAACTTTAGAAGGAAAAGGCTGTGAAGCAAACAGCGCACTTCCGACTTTGCCTCCACTCAAGGTACCAGCAGCGCCTCAGCCGATCCACTCTGGGAAACGGACTTCTCGAGATCCACTGGACGAGAACCTGACGAACTCTGCCGCAGAAACAAGCCCCCAAAAAAAACCCAGCTAAATGAATTGAAAAAATTGAAAAGAGTTAAGAATTAACGAGCTAGCTCCCGGTAGCCGCCGCGGCAGAGGGCGCGGTGCGCACCTAGCGTGGGTGTTCACGACGACGAGGAGGAGAAGGCCGCGAGTAGAGGGGTTCCGAGCCAAATGGCGAGGCGAGGAGAGGCGAGGCGAGGCGCTGGTGTGATGGCGAGGAGGCCGCGGAGGAGGCGATAGATAACGGGGGGAGGGGGAGGGGAGGCGCTCGCCGTGACGTGGAGCAAGTGGAGGTGGGCAAGGAGTGGGGGTGGGGCCCGCGCCCAAGCCGAGATCCGACGAGATCTAAAGCCGCGCGCTCCCTGCGCTGCCCCGAATCCGCAGATCGCGCCCGGGGCCACTCTGAGCGGCACGCGCGGGTCCGACGCGGCTGCGTCACTGGCTGGTGGGGCTCGGTAGACGAAGGGGCCCGCACGTCGGTGGGTGGGGGTGGTCGTGGAGCTGGTGTGGGGCCGGGGAGGATTTGGGTCCGCGGTTCCGAGGGAAAGATCGTCACGGCGGGGGCTTAACGCCGTTTAAGCGGCACCTGGAGAGCGATTTGGGGCTCCCGTTTCGCTCTGGCTAGCGTTGGCTTTTGCTTCCGGGAATGGGAGGTCATCAAATGAAATGCTTTTCAGTCATAGCTTGAATAGTAGCTTGACTACACATCTCATCATTGATTAAGCCTTTTGAGAAAGAACTATCCTTTGCTCCATTAATTAAGATTTTTATAAGAGGTCCTCCATTATATTTTGACCTTTTGTTTTACTAATTTCTTCTATCGGGGGCGTCACACAAAGTTAGCCTTTTTAGACCCACCATAAGAATCCAGAAATTGCTTTTAGACCCCCCGTAAGAATCCAGGAATTGCTCCCGCTCGTTAAATTTCAAATGCTTAGATTTGAATGAATGGATGTGTCTGAGCGGAACACCCTAGGCCATGGCTCACCTTTATCCAAATTGGATAGAAAACAGTCTTGAATAAAACTTGAAAGATTAGGCAAGTTTTAAAAGAGAGACAGAAAGGTTAGGTACTTTTTGTTTCAAAAAAAAAGGTTGGGTATATTTTATTTTTTTGAAAAGCAGGTCACACCAAATTGGCAGCGGTGTACATGTGTGTCATGTTTAGTTGTGAGCTCGGATGACCACTCGTACATGTTAGCGGTTGTCATTAGGAGGACGGCTGTCATTAGCAATCCATCTCCCTTTCCTGTGTTTTTTTCCGTTTGTTTAATTAAGTTGATTGAAGATTGCGACCAGCATGGAATGAGCCCAGAACTTTCTAGAGCATGGAGGCTAGTACAGCATTCTTATGACTTGGGCGGAGGCTTTGGTGAGGTCTCGAAGGGAATAAGTATTAAACTAATCTCCCACGGCAGTCAAATCTAGTAATTAATTAATTAGGAATTCCTTTTGTCGCACCAGCCACATATCGCAGGCCTTTCGTCCCCTCCAACATGGTGTGGGAAGATGTTGTGAATCGCCCAACGATGGTGCGGGCGATGGCCTCGAGACGGAGGCCTCCAGCTCCGGCGACTGACCAAAGCCTCACTGCCATTCCGTCCAAGAACAATGATCTTGCTATCGTTACCATCGCCCCGCTCCCGGAGAATGAGTTGGACTATGGCGTGGTTTCGGAGATCCTCAGAGAGTTCTGCGATGAGGTTCGTATTCTGGTCACCGACATACAGCCATGCAGTCTTGGACAGGCTTACATCAGGTTTCTCAGGCCGCTAGATCGGGATGTGTTGGTGGATCAGGGTCCGATTCCGTATGATAACGTTTTCCTGACTTTTGCCAAGCATAATGAGGGCAGAAACTGGAGGAAGGCGTATTTTAATACTGAATGCTGGATCATGCTCATGGGTTTTCCCCCTGATTACCAAGAGGAGCAGTTTTATCAGGACGCTATTGGATCATTTGGGAAAATTCTTTGCTGTCAGAAGGAGAACAGAAGTCTTACAAGGGTCATTGTAAAGGCTAGAGTCTTGGATGTTCAGTCTGTTCCTCACTTTGTGGTCTTTTCTGAGTCGACAGGCTTGGAAAGTGAATCCTGGACGATTCAGTGTGAAATCCTTCACCATAAGCTGCTGGGTGGAGGCCCCCCAGATGAGGAACCAGTCCCTGACTTGCCTGTTGGAGATGGAGCTCCTTTGCTTATTACGGACTGGGACAGCCGGCCCTCAATGCTGTTGCTCAGGCAGAGAATGACCTCCATCATAATCAGATTCAGGGCTCGGGGATGCCCCGCAACGAGCCTAATGGACAAAGCAACCCCCACGGGTGGGTAACTGGGACCCCTGGCCATAGCCTCAACTCCAGCAGCCCCAAGCTTTTGATCAGGATCTGAATCAGCAGCCCATGGAGATTGATTTAAATGGCCCTGGTCAGCAAGATGATGACAATCCACAGGAGGAAGTTCTTGACCCAGCACAGCCCCTTGCTGGTGATTTTCTTGAACTCAATGATATCTTGGAGGGAAACAATGTGGCTGATGATGCTGTACTTAAGAATGAGAATGAAATACAAAACCAGGTGCTTCCCCCAATGCTCCCGGAGGAACAAAGAAACTGGCTTGATTCCGGGAGATGAGCACCATGAACAAGAGCTTCTGATCCCTGTCCTGGGCATGATTGAGGAGGATGCTGAGATCAACTTGATGGACGCTAATGCACAGGAAGGAGTGGAACAGCATGGTGCTGGGATTGCTGAGCAGCACCTCAATGTGGGACTAGCATTGATGCCACAACTTGGTCCTGATCCTGCTTATATTGATTGGGAACGAAGGAGGTCTGTGGAAGCCACTAGGTTGTGGGCAGCTCACTTTTGCTCAGTAATCCCACCTCCATACATGCCAAGATTCCAAGTGATTGGTCCAACTTTTTCACAGTTCTATTGCTTTCCCCAGATAACTACAAGTGGACCAAAGAATTTTTGTCATCCAAAGCTTTGCAGTACCTTGAAGGTAAAGAAGGATACATTGATTTCTTCCTTCCTCATTCCTGCCCCACTGACAGCGACCTTATCTGCTCATATGCCTCAAATTCCATCACAGGAAAGAAAGGAAGCTTAACTTTGGAGGAGATAGGAGAAGCTGAGGTTGTTATCCATGAGGAGGAGCAGCATGATCCTGTAAGAAAGAAAGTCAGCAAGAGAAAGGCACCCCTCACTGTATCTGAGGTAAGAAGAAGTCCAAGACTTAAAAATGCTACTAATGGTTCTAAACCCAACAGTTGCTATCAAAAGAAATGCTTAGCTTGTGCCCCCTCCCCTCCAACTTTGTCTTCTAAAACCATTAAGAATTTGGGTGTGCAGCTTTGTGGCATAGACCCTGACATGCTGGATGATGATGCTCTGGTCAAGAAGAAGGCAAAGCAGGCTACCATCAAGAAGAAAGCTGGGGAGAAGGTTGGGAAGACAAAGAAGGGGCAGGCAGCTGATAAGGATGGTGACAGCGTGGCTGAGAAGGATGGCAGGGAGGAGCAGAGGCGGGGAGTCAGAACACCCCTGTTACGTTAACCAAAACCCCGCCATGTCATCATCATCATTGCATAAGCATTCATCATTAGAGAACCCTAATTCAAACATTTAAAATGAGTTTACGATTCTAGGGTGTGGTTTGAGTTCTTTTATATCACATGTGTATACGTTTATAATTTAAACTTCACTCACATGTTTACTTTTATCAATAAAAGCAATCAATTAAAATCAACCCCGTGTTTGCAAGTGTTTGCCTAACCCTGACTCACACATCAAATAAGTTTTCTAGAGCAAATGGTGCAAAAAAGAATCAAATTTGAATTTGGAATTCAAATTCCAAACCCTAGCTCAAGTGGCTAAGTGTTGGAATTGGAATTTCACTTTCAATTTTGGTGAGCTAACCATAATTAATTTTACAAATAAAAGTTGCTAACCAATGGCACTATTTCAAAGTATGAACTTTGTACTTTGAAAGTGTACTATTGGTTGGGTTTGAAAAGTGCGACATCATCATTAATTAATTGCCCAAAGATTCAATTTGAAAAACCTTTCAAAAAGGGAGATTTTCAAAGTGTTTTTGCCCCCTTTACCATTTCACCTCAAAATATTCAAAATTTGGGAAAACTCCAAAAATACAGTTTGTGCATCTCTTTGAGCTCTACAACTTTGGTATATAAAGTTTTTCAAGTTTTTGAATAAAATTTTAAGTAATTTCAAAAGTTAGTTGAATTGGAAAATGCCCCTTTTGAGTTTTAAACTTCAATTCAAAAATTATTTGATTTCATGAAAAACTTCCTAAATTAAAGTTGTAGATCTTGAGGAAAGGAACAACTTTTATTTTTGGAGATTTTTATCTTTTATTCAAAATTTGAAAGTAATTTCAAAATCCCTAAAGTTAGGGTTTTGTTTTAAATTTCAAATTTGAAATGCAATTCAAAAACTATTTGGAATCTGATGAAACTCCTTTAATAAAAGTTGTAGAGCATAAAATTTTAAACAATCTGTATTTTGGAAGATTTTTTGAGTGTAGTTCAAATTTTGGGAGATTTGGAATAAAACAGTTTCAAATGCATGGGGGTGAGGTGTCTGCTACGATGCTCGACACGATTGCGGCATGGCCGCCCGGTGTTCTTGCCGGCCGCCGTGTCCCTTCTCGCGTCGTCGCCGATTTCACGCGCCGCCGTCCACCTCCCGTCTTCGTGAAGTCGCCCGACCACTGTCCGGCCACCCTACGCCCTATAAAAGCATGGCCGGCCGCCAATTTTCTCCTTCTTCCTTCCTTCGCCGCCGCCGACCGCCGCCCTTGTGTTGCGAAATTCACGCTCCACAGCGCCATCATCGTTTTCTCCATCTCGCCAGGCCGCTCCGCCTCGCTCTTGCACGCCTCGAGCCTTTAGTTGAGGCTGCGAGGCCGACCGCATATCGCCCAACCGAAGTCATCTCCTCCACCTCCCAGGTTAGCTTTTGCCGCCGCCGTGGTGAGCCATCGCCCGTTCATCCTATTCCAGCCCGGCTCTGGGTCGTGTTCGCGTCGCGTCGTGTCCGCCTTGCTCCGCTAGACGTGCCGATGTGGTTGGTGCCGCCGGGAGGAGCTCCGGTGAGCTCGCCCGACGAGCTCCGAGCGCCGCCGTCCGCCACGATCGCCGGAATGCATGCTCCGGGGGTGTAGGATAGTCATGTGGTAGCTCGTTCGACGCGGGGTGATGAGAGAAGTTCGTCTGTGCGATTGGTTTCATCGAGAGGGGTTGTCTTTGGCGCGCACTGCACCGTCCGGGCCGCCGCCGCCGCCTTGTTCGGGGAGAGAGAAAGAAGGGAAGGAGAAGGAGCCGACAGCGGGGTCGCTACTGCCGTCGAGAGAAAGAGGGAAGGAGAGGGCGCGCCGGGCGCGTGGGCCGAGCAGGCGTGTGTGGCGCTGTGCAGCCATTGGGCCGCACAGTAAGCCCACACGAGGAGGAAAATGTTTTCCTTTTTTTCTTTTTGATTTTCTAAGTGTTGTTTTCATCTTTTTGCTATAATTTATTTTGGGCAAATAAAAATGCAACAAAAATATGTATGTGTTCCTTCCTGCAATGTGCTCTGTCAATAAAAAAAATACTAACCCTGGTTTTGCAATAAAATTTGATTGTGCTTTAATTTGCTCCTTTAATTGATAAATGCAACTTCCATGAATTTTTATAATTAAAATATAAGTCCAAAAATTATGAAATTTGTTTTGTGTACTAATTAAGTGATGATGATCTTAATTATAAAGTTTGATCCTGTTTTGATTAAGTTTTGTATTAGGCCTAATTAATTCCTTAATTAATCATGTTTAATTAGTTAATTCTTTGATTAATTAGGGTTTAATTAATCTCCAATTAAGCAAGTTAATTAATGGCTTTCAACGACTGTAAAAATGGTTAATAAATTAGTAATCACTCTAATCACCATTAGGGTTGCTTGATTTTGGGATTGAGTGATGACCCTAGGTCATTAACCCTAATGACCTTCGGCATTTCATGTTGATTGCGTATCGCTAGTCCATCGTCGTCGACGCTAGTTATACCTTCTTAGTGCAAGGTTGCCATGAAGGAAAGTTGTACTCAAGATCGACTAACAATCGTCGCATCATTATCGCATGTCTTTATCACTGCATCGTAATCATGCATTCTTGTCGTGTAGCTGTCGTCTCTGAGGGAGGGGTTGATCCAACTCCTGTTCTTGAAGAAGGTGATCATCGTGAGGAGGTTGGATCTGATCTTGGTGATTGGGTAGCCGATCCTCACTTCATCGAGCCTCAAGGCAAGCCCCGGATGCATTCAAACCCGCCCTTGTATTTCGAAAGTTTTATGATTTTATGTTCCAAATATGATGCATTAGGTGTCAGGAGTTGTGTGATATCCTACTTTGATGCATTTACCATACCTTGATATATTACCCTGTATACCTGTTTTGATTTCGAAATGCTTAGTATACGCTTAGTCTTGCTACTAGTGTAGGATTTTGGATAACTGTTTCCAAAAGTGTGATAACTTTACTCCCTGAAGGGAATTTACAAAAACCTGATGTTTCTTGTCGTCTACCCTTGTTCCGACGGGGTCAAGGGTACACCGCAAAAACATGATGATGAGTAAATCGAGACGTCGGTGGAGTGACTTGCATCAGGAAGGGCTAGTGCCCTGATGTAGTGTCGTCCACTTGTGTCGGTTAAGGACCGTCCGTTGTTTGGCGCTGGGATCATGAGGTTATTGGATAGTACTAGTCGCATGCTAATGGCGGTAAGCTCCACTTGGACTATTCGTTACTAGAACGGATAGTAGCGTGTACCCATCCTACGATGCGCACCGCCGAAGTGACCGAGCGGCCGTAGTGAGGTGGTGTACTGTACACCCGTTCTAGTATGGAGAAATCTAAGCGTTGAGTTGATGTATGTAAGATGTTGAGTCCTCGCATACATCGTGTGGCTAGGAAGCCCTAGCCGGGTATATTAAGCGATTCGAATCGTCGTGTGCTCCACGATATGGGAGCCGTGATCCGAGTCCCGGCATCGTAGTAATAATGAAAGTCTAAGTATGAGAGTTTTGAATCCGGCCTATGTTTGATAAGTGATTGTTAAAGTAAGGATTGGCTTAGTCTCTTTGCAAAAGGGTGTCTTTTGATCTTGCTAAAGCCTCACCTTGATTCCTATTAGGCAGCATTCCTGAGTCTTCTCCCCACTTTTTGGTCGGGTAAGTCTTGCGGAGTACTTTTTGTACTCGGGGTTTGTTCAACCCCTCAGCATGTGAACCGCATGGACAAGAGTGCTACGGCCCTTGTTGCATGACGGTTGTCGAAGAAGTAACCGATGAAGAGTGAATTGAGTGGCCTCTCAGGCGGGGCACTTTGGTTGTGTGATCTGTAATAAAGTTATATAATGATACTTCCGCCGGTTTGTAATGATAACACTGCTTTTGTATAAGTTTTGTAAAAGGTTTGTAAATTAAGTTATTGTAAGTCTTCCGCTACTCGTATTTGTATATGAAAACCGTTGTAATACTGTGATGTCTCTGTAAGTATCGATCTTGGAGTGATCGTGGTTTATCGGGGATCCACCCGACGGAACATTTTAAGTTATGTGGTGTACAAGCATAGCCGACGGAGGTCTTAGGGACAATGTCAGGTGCTTGTGGGCCATATAATTTAGAAGGTTCTGCCACAGGAGCCAGGAGACAACTCTAGTCTCTAGGCTTTCCTATTCTCTTTTGTAACTGTGTGACAAGAGGTCACTAGCTAGACCTGTAGTTATGCTCTGGTCTGAAGTACATTGCTATTTTACCTGTTTCAGTCATGAATCCACACCTTGCTAGAACCTGGAATGTGTTAACTTGGAATGTTAGGGGGCATTAATGCCCAGTGGAAATGGAATGCTGTCAGGGATAAGATTTTGCACTCTGGCTGTGATATTGTGTGTCTTCAGGAAACCAAGCGCGAGTCTATTGACTTGCAGTTTCTCAAAAATTTCTGTCCTGGCAATTTTGATTGTTTTGACTATCTCCCGTCAGTTGGGGCTTCGAGTGGTATTTTGGTTGCTTGGAAGGGTCTGGTTTTTCAAGGGGTGAAAATTTTCAACAATAATTTTGGTCTCTCTTTTGAATTCACCTCTGTTTTGAATGGTGCTCAATGGATTTTAACTTGTGTATATGGTCCCTGTACGGTGGAAGGGAAGCATTCCTTTCTGGATTGGCTTAAGAATGGATGATTCTTGGGGATTTCAACTTGATCAGAAAACCTGAAGATAGAAATAAGCCAGGAGGCAATGTTGCAGAAATGCTACTTTTTAATGAGATAATCAGCTTCTTGGGTCTCAATGAAATTGTTTTGCAAGGAAAGAAATACACTTGGTCCAATATGCAGCCCTCTCCTTTACTTGAGAAAATTGATTGGTTCTTCACTTCTGCTAATTGGAACCTCTCCTACCCCAACACATCTGCTAAGGCATATGACATGACACCTTCAGATCATAACCCATGTTTGATCTCCATTTCCACATCTATTCCGAAAAGCAGGGTGTTCAGGTTTGAAAACTTTTGGCTACTGGATGCTCAGTTTATGGGGATTGTGTCAGATTGCTGGAGCACACCGAATCATCATGTAGATAAGGCAAAGGCCTTGACTGCAAAGATTAAGCTCCTAAGAAAAAGATTGAGAGAATGGCAAGCTGCAAAAATAGGCCTCAAAACCTTGATTGAGAACTCCAAAGCAAGGATGCAATTTCTTGAAGTCATTTCTGAATACAGAGACTTGAGTTTAGAGGAATGGAACTTCAAGGCAATTCTCTCCCAGCATCTTCTGAGCCTTTTAGAGCAGCAGAAAGTATATTGGAAACAGAGGGGGAGTATCAAGTGGGTTAAATTGGGAGATGCAGGAACAAGCTTCTTTCATGCCAATGCCACCATCGGGCATCAAAGAAATCAGATTGGTGAACTTATTTCTGCTCGGGGGGTTGTTGTCGAGGGGCACCATGAGAAAGAACAAATTCTGTGGAAGAATATAAAGTTAGACTGGCGTCTCGAAGTTTTTAGATTTGAAGTTGATCCTCTCACCTTCATTCGGAGAGTAGATAATCTGGACACCTTGGAGGGCCCCTTCTTGGATGAGGAGATTGATAATGTTGTCAAGGCCTTGCCAAACAACAAATCCCCTGGCCCTGATGGGTTCAACAATGAATTCTTGAAAAAGTGTTGGCCAATTGTTAAGCAAGACTTCTATGATTTATGCAATGAATTTTATAATGGGTCTGTTTTTGCCTCAAAGAAAGATCAACTCTTCTTTCATAACACTTATCCCCAAAATTGATGGGGCTAGGGCGGTTGTCGATTTCAGGCCCATCTCATTGCTCAACTCTTACGTGAAACCCGATCACCAAGGTGCTTGCAAATAGACTCCAGCCAGTCATTACTTCTCTAGTACATAAAAATCAGTATGGCTTTATCAAAAAGAGAACCATTCAGGACTGTGTTGCTTGGGCCTACGAATATCTTCACCTCTGTCAGCACTCGAAAAAGGAGTTGGTTGTCATCAAGCTAGATTTTGAAAAGGCATTTGATAAAATTGAACATCAAGCCATGATTACTCTCATGGAAGCAAAAGGGTTTGGGGCAAAATGGATTGGTTGGATGCAGTCCATTTTTGCCTCTAGAACTTCTCGCTTTGCTTTTAAATGGGGTACCCGAAAAAACTCTTCACCTGCAGGAGAGGGGGTGAGGCGGGGGGTGATCCCCTCTCCCCACTCCTATTTGTGTTGGCAGCCGACTTTCTTCAGAGCATGATAAACAAAGCCAAGGAGATGGGGCTACTTTCTCTTCCAATTCCCTCTGAATCAACACAGGACTTCCCCATCGTGCGTAAAGATGCCGATGACACCTTGATCATTATGGAAGGGGATGCCGCATGCATTTTTTTTCTTGAAGTCTCTGGCTGAATAGTTTCTTTCTCTCAACTGGGCTTAAAGTGAATTACTGCAAATCAATGATGTTTCCTATTAATATCTCTGAGGAGAAACTGAACTTACTGGCTGGCACTCTTGGCTGTGATAAAGGTACCTTTCCATTTGTCTACCTTGGTCTCCCTATGGGCATTTCTAGGCCAAGAATGCAGGATTTCTTACCTCGGTGAACAAGTGTGAGAGAAGATTGGGCAGCCTTTCCCCTTTTTTTGAATCAAGCTGGGAGACTGGAGCTTACCAATGCTGTCTTCTCTGCCCTTCCAACATTCTTCATGAGCTCTCTGGTGCTCCCTAAGGGTATAATTAAGCAGATAGACAAGTATAGGAAACACTGTCTTTGGAGAGGGGCTGACATCAATGCCAGAGCTCAGCCTAAAGCTGCTTGGAAAATGGTCTGTGTGCCAAAAATTGAAGGTGGTCTGGGGGTTATTGATATTGAAAAACAGAATGAGGCGTTGCTACTCAAGAATTTTCATAAATTTTTTAATAAACTTGATCTGCCCTGGGTGAATTTGATGTGGGAAAAGCAATACAAAAATGGAAAGTTGCCAAGCCATATAAAGAAGGGATCTTTTTGGTGGAGGGACATCTTAAAGTTTCTCCCTGACTTCAAAACAATTGCCAAGCCCAATAAACACAATGGTCAGTCTGTTCTATTTTGGCTTAATACTTGGGCTGATCAGTCTCTTGAAAATGGTTTTCCTGAACTGTTTTCCTTTGCCCTCAACAAGAGAGTCATTGTTCAAATGCTTTCAAAGAGGGAAGATCTTTCTCGATATGATTCAACTACCTCTCTCTCAAGTGGCACACCAAAGCAATATCCGACGGTGCGCCTTGGATTCTGGATCGGCCCCTGGACACTGAGAAAGACAAATGGTCATACATTTGGGGCTCTGATAACTTCTCCTCTGCTAAAACCTACAGTTCCCTTCTTGGGCATTCAGCTGTCCACCTGTCCTTTAAATGGCTTTGGAAAAATAACTGTCAACCAAAGCATAAAGTTTTCTTTTGGCTCCTCCTAAAGGATAGGTTGAACACTAGAAATATCCTCAGAAGGAAAAATATGCAGCTTCACTCTTATAACTGTGTTATTTGCAACATGCTGGTAGAAGAAACTTCGGATCACTTGTTTTTGAACTGTGCTTTTGCTAGAATGTGTTGGGAGTTTATAGGCATTGAAGTACCTCTGGATAGTACATTTCCAGATATAACCTCTGCATTCAGGGATCAACTCAGCTCTCCCTTCTTTATGGATGCTGTTATCCTTCTGACCTGGACCATCTGGATGGCAAGGAATGACTTGATCTTCAAAGGAATCCAGCCAAGTCTCATCTCTTGCAGAAGAACTTTTAATAAGGAGCTCTCTCTCCTTATGCACAGGGTGAAGCAAAGCCAATCAATTCAGTTTACTTCATGGATACAAACCTTTGTGTAATTAGTAGCTTGGTGCTCATCTTTTTTGTTTCGTTTTTTTGTTCCCTGAACTCTTATCCTTGCCCTTCCCCTTCCTCTTCTGATTCTCTTCTAGTTGTTTTTGTTTGCTACTATGTAACTTGCTCTCTGGTTTTATTTAATAAATTACTGTAGGGGCTTCGGCCCCTCCAGATCCTTCAAAAAAAAACATATCGCAGGTTGTTTTTCCTTTCCAAGCGATCAGAGATGCTTTGTAGTACTTAATTAGTCGTGTCCAGACCACCTAACAAAAAAGAGAAAATTCGGCAGCCTCTATTCGGAGCTGAATTTATGTTTTCTTAATTAATCTGAAAAGTTATGATTACTATTTGAGGCTTGTTTGACTTTTGGACTGATTGTTAGCTACCTAATAAATTAGCTCTGGTACATCTAAATAGAAGGGCTAATATGTGAGCTACTGTTTTTATATTTCTCAAAAAGTCAAAAGCCAACTAAAGAGGCAACAAACCATAGTTGTTTTAGGGTAAAAATAGCTTTGCTCTAATACAAAACTCACAACAGCTCCTTGACAACTTTGAAAAAATTACTTATCTACCTGTTATTGAAGATAAAGGCTCGATTTTTTTCTTCTATTTCTGTCCTACCATGTCGCGAGAAAAAGATAGATCTAGTCTGGTGGTTAGCAAGTTCATCCTCGACTCCAACTACTGTGAGGACCTCCACCACGTAAGGATCCATGCTGACGACGCCAAGACCCGGCCCCAGGCCTAGGTTGTTGGCTATGCAAGCTTCGCTGCTGCCAGGCGAGCCCCATACGCCCCAGACCCTTCTTTCCCTATCAAGTCGGCGAGCCCCGGAAGCCTCCAAAAGAGAGCTACTACGAGAGAGGAAGAAGGCTATGAGGCTAACAAGCGAGGTCTACTCGTAAATGAGAGACTAATAATGGTTTGTATTGAAGTCACAACCAATCAACCAAATGACTTTTGATTTTTTTTCATAGCCCAGACCCATATAACAGCTTTTACACAACCCACATCTACTTTTTTTAAAAGCCACAGCTCAACTAAATGTGCTATTAGACACGTCTTCAACTAGTTGTTATCCAGTTAGCTAGCCATCTGTATAGCTGACTTGAAGGATATCCTAGGGGTTGCTGCAGGATTCTCTTACAAAATAAAATGTTGCACATATTTATTTAAACAATTTATATGTTCTTACTTCCATTTGTATTAAAATTGGTTGCATTAAGAGGCTAGAAGTTGGTGGAATGACATGTAAGGTGTTTGGAACTTCTGGTACAGTGGTCTGCAGAGAGATGAATGAGAAAAACCGTAGTTGCAGTAGCAGCAGCTTGTAGCCAAACACCATAAGGCTTTTGATGAAAAAGAGGGATAATTAATAAGAGATGATGTAGATGGTTTGTATGTTGAGATAAAACTTACCGTGAGGAGTAGATTTAAGGTGCCCTTATTTTTCCTCCATATTCCTCCACTCTAATTGTGATTATGTGATCTGACTACTTTTAGTGAGGATGTATCGCACTCCACCGCACCGCTAGGTGTGAGGTGTCTCATTTGTGGAAGGAAAAACATTTCATAACCACTGAGAGGAGTCGTGAGGGTTCGGTTTTAATCGGTTGAAGAAACTTCTGCTGCCGCCGAAGCTCCTTTTTTTCATTTGTTCAAAGAAACAAATTTCAAAAAGGCAGTAACTAGGTGAGAATTTCTCTTGGAACGGCAAACGACGTAGTAGTAGTGCTACTAGTAGCAAGCAACCAACACCAGATCATCATATACCCGACCAGCCCGAGAGACTCCGATCTCCGAGTCCGAGGCGCCGATCACGCCAGCTCGCTCCATTGGCATCTGCAATTTTTTCATGGCCTCGTCGTCCCAGGACCGATTGCCCGAAAGTGGCCGGGGTCTGGTTCAGGCTTAAACTAATCCATCAGTGTATACGATCCTGTGTCCCTCACCTAGTCAAATTCAGATGCTAAAACAGTGCAGTAGCATATCCTTTTTGGCCAACCGCGTGTCCAGAGATTCTTGTGCCCTTGCATTCTCGCAAACAAAAAAGGCTCTTTTTTCCTTCATATACTAGAGTTCCCTGCCTCTGAGAATGGACGGCTCGTAGATAAGGAACAGTCGCAAAGGCACTGCTGCCTGCTTTTCTTTTAGGTGCACAGTTACCGCAGAAGAGACATCAACTGTCATAAATAAAGCTCATCTATTGCAGAAAGTCTTGTTTCCCTCGACTTTTTTCCAGTCCCTGTCACATCGAATGTTTAGACACATATATGGAGTACTAAATATAGTCTAAACAAATAACTAACTACACAGATTGAGGCTTTTTTTGCGAGACGAATCTATTGAGTCTAAATAGTCCATGATTTGACGATGTGGTGCTACAGTAAACATTCGCTAATAACGGATTAATTATACTTAATCTGTTCGTCTCACGGTTTACCGGCGAAATCTGTAATTAGTTTTTTTATTGGCATCCAAATACCTCCTCCGACATCCCTCCGATATTTTGATGTGACATCTACTAGACTCTAGTCTCTCCATCCAAACACCTCCTAAGTTTCGACACGAACTATGCTGGCAGTTAGGAAGTTTTACTAGGGGGGCACCTTGTGGAACCCAGAGCTACGGTTTCTTCAGTACCTAAACGGCTGCCGCCATGCATAAGTTAAACCTTTTCTTACACAATTTCTAAAGAAGATTGTAATGCAGTCGAGGGCCTGGCCGCTAGATAGCATCATGTAAAGAAAGAGGCAGCCAATGGAGGCGGAGATATATATTCTGGGGGCACGACGACTACCTTTCAGCCTCAGCCCGTTGTGCAAAGTTCCAAGACAGTGAACCAGCACCAAGAGCTAACTAACGAGTCCACCATGTCAGTCAGGACAGGAGCAAGAACACACAAGCACGTCCGGAACGGAAGCGGAACATGCATCTCTCGATCCACCGAGCTTATCCTATCGGCACTGCCGTCGCTCGATCATGCGTGACCGGCGTGCGTTTGACCTCGGGCAACGATCTCTGCAAGAATTCCTCTCTGTCAAAAAACAAATTCTTTGCAATAAAAGGGGTGCGCGAGGAGGCAGGCGGCCGTGTCGGTCGCACGCTGTGGAGGGTGCCCGCCATCAGATTGATTCGGCTAGTTCAGGGGGGAAGGGACGGGGGGGCTGTAGCAGCATCGCCCGCCTTTCCCTTATTCCCCAGCACGGTGTGGCCGAGACGCCGTGCTTTCTCCTGGCTTTGCATCCCGGCCGCATCTCCTTTGGCTGTGTGGCCGCCGCCGGCCGAGCCTTTCCGTTGCTCGCGTAACCGGGGGCACCTGGCCCCGATTCATCTTCACGTGGCCCCGATTCATCTTCACGCGGCGGGCGGATGCGCGCGTGGCGGTCGAGTCGTGCGGTGTTGTAAAGGCGGCTTCGTGTTCGGCTCCGGGAGTATTATATTGCTCATCATCATTTAGCTATTGCATTTATTTTTTTTATTACCGGTCATATATATCGAACTAACTTCAGAATTGGGCACAGTATCAAAGATCTTTTAGAAGCACATACTCGTCCGGTAGGTTTGATTTGGTGTGACGGCTTCTATTATTTGACACGTCGCGAGAGCATGGTCACCGTTGCTCGTCTGAGCCGACACCGCGCGCACCGTTCGGGATTGGAACGAAATGGCAGAAACAAGACCGCCTCTTTGTCGAAAAAAAAAAAAAGACCTGATGAATTCCTCATTTGTCATTTCACACGTTTCTAATGACAAGACCGCCTCATTGCTTGTGTGTCAATCAAAAATGAAAAGCAAGACCGCCTGATCATCATCCCCCTGCTAGTTTCCGTGAAAGAAAAAAAAAAGATAATGCAAGAGCTGTTGAAACTAGATAAAATTTTGGTCGTTTAGCTAAAAAAATCGCAAAAAAAGAAGATGATTTCTATTTTCTTAAAAAATAACAAGAATATGGTTTGATTTCTAAATATTTATAACTAATTTACTCTAAATCAGAAATACATGAAACTAGGACCAAAGTTTTCTCAAAAATATTATCTATTTAACGGAGATCTATTTCGAGTTATGTGCGACTTATCATTTCAATTCCTATTACTTTATTGCTTTTAACAATTTATTTATAATCGTAGCGTTGCACTATACTAAACATCTAGGTCAATCAAGACTACCTACGTTATAGTTTAGGATTGAAAATCAAACTACCATGTACGTTGTTGGTTGAAAAATGGACCTTATCCAAAAGAAAATGCTAAGCTGAGCAGTAGACTTTTGCAAGAAATAGCTCGTGCTCATCTCGTGTGGGCATGTTGCCGTACTTCTCAATTCTCATTCGGTTTACATGAAAAATTTATCCGAGAGAAATCAACCAAATCCAGATCGATTGAGTGGTCCTTAACGTACACGCACGCAAAAGCCCGATGCCTCTCAGTCCCAAACCATCCACATCGATTATATTATCCTCTCGAATTTGCTTTTTATCCTGCTGAAACATGGGATCCATCTTTACGGATACCACCGCATATGTAGTGCCATTTAAAATTTTAGTTTCACATCCACAAGCGCTCTAATCACTTTTTTTTTACAGAATCGCTCTAATCACTTGATCCACAGTCAGATTTTCAACGGTCAAAGATCCAGTAGCAGTCTCAACTTTCACCCAAAAAGACACACAACTTTCACCCAAAAAGACAAACACCCCTATGAAGGCGCAAATAGCAATTGCCATTTGCCAGCTCATGTAAAGAAAGATTGCAGATCAACGCCCGGCACCGATTCAAAATCCTCAAGCGTTAAGCTCGAGGGCAACGACAACGCTGGGTCATTTGTCACTTGCCACAAGGAGGTGTGCCTGATTCTGATGCTTTAGGAATTAGGAGCATAAATGAAATGAGCCTGAAAGTAGGCAAGCAAAACAATCACACATGATGTCTAATTTTGCATCCGCTATCATCCTACAAGGATGTAAAATGTTATTCATTTTCTGATCTGATAAACAAGCATCAAGTCGGCAATAACATGTATGAAAAATGAACATGTGCAGAATTTAACTATTTTTTTTATCACCTCAACCTTCAAGTATAAGTTGTAGTATTTGAACTCAGGTACCAACACACGCCATGCCACACACACACACACACACACACACACACACACTAGTTCTACACAACCTACACCTACTATTTAGTGACACTAAACAGCAACAATTGATGCACATGTGTACCCAGACAAATTTTGGATAAGCATACACATGTACATCTAGTTCACTGAAAGTCTGTTGTGATGTGCTAATTTCAAACTCATGTATACACGGTATATCAAGCGATTGCATCTTTCAGCTGTGAAAATCATCCCTTCAGTCAAAATAATGATGATTCAGTGACAAGATTAAATGCTAAGTTAATGATTAATGGTAAGAACACTCAAGACTACTACAAGAACACAGTATGGAAAACTATGGTTTCATCATTTTGCTTCATCAAGGAAAGCTCCAAGAAATAACAGGAGCATAATTCATTTGCTAACTGAGCGACTGCTGCATTGTACATGGTGAACTGCATGTATGTGTGAGCCTGTCAGTATTGTATTTCTAAAGAAAAAAGATATTTACCTGGGTGGCACCATATATGTTGCAAGAAATTGACAGCACCCCCATATTTTCATGGCTACAAAATACAGATAAAATGAAAAAAGGACTGGTAGAATGGAGTATGTAACTGTCAAGGTATTGTGGATGTAAATATATTACACAACCAGAAGACCAAGACCTGCAACTACAAGACATTGTGTATCCAATAATGCTTCATGATCAAAAGTGGAGCCAGAAATGTGACCTGTCTTCTTTTTTTTTGTGTGTGTGTGTGTGTGTGGGGGGGGGCGGGGAGGGGAGAGGAGGGATACAAATTTACTGTACTGACTTAGGGCTTGTTTGGCTGCACACAAATACACCTCAATCCACGTGGTTTGGGAGGGATTGAGGTGGAAATTTCATGTCCTAGCGAGTATCATGTCACCGAGTAAGCTCTGTATTGTTATGCAAGTCAAAAGAAAAAAAAAAATCTACAACATGCATTCTTAATTTCTAATCCATTGACAAATTGATATCTTGATGCCTAAGCACTTCTGAAGCTGCCACTCTAATGCAAAAAGTAAAACTTAGTACCTGTTTGTCACAAAGGGTGCACTTGGTTGCCAGAGTCATGCATACAGGACAGGGATTAACGCTCCGGGACCAAATCCAAAAAAAATTCACGGCAAACTCATCTAACTTGCGTCTAGTGCAACTGAAACCATTGTCATCAACCACGACTCAAGTGCCCTCCATTAGACTAGCTAAATTCGTCAAACTATGGCAACAATTAATACCAGTGAAGGCAATTTGAACACACTGCACGGATCTGAAAGGATGGTTATGTGGATGTCATTTCAAAGCAAGTGAATGTTCATACATAAAAATATCATTCCCAGTGAATAAGGGAGTTGTTCTAGCTATCCAGAAGAATTCCAACTCTGATTCTATTGTTGCAACTTATTCGAATGGTTCAGATCTGTCAGTGCATAAGTGGACTTCCCCTTTTACTGTCAGAGTTGATCTAAAATGACAGTGCCAATTTATATCTCACAACAGTCCAGCATACTAACTGAAAAAAGCCCTCAATCCTAAACCACTGTATAAGCAAACATAAGCATTCTGGAGCCCTCAATCCTAAACCACAATTGTTTCAGGGGCATGTACAATTCACCATGAAACCCTCACTGGAACATTAACAGTCAGGTAGAATTGCTCTAACAACAATTCTAATTATCAAATCATTTGACATACTAATCACCGCCCTCCTCTACAACCTCATCCGATCCTAGAACACTATGCAAGGTAGAAAGAAATGCTAATAATCACGAATGCACTCTTTAGTCTTCCAGGTAAGGGCAAGCATTGTAAAATGGACAACTGTGATTCAATTCAAATATGACTGGGAGCCAGTAAAGGTACACAGAATTCTACAAACAGCAATTAGGGAGTGAGAGGGAGATGACAACCATTTCACAACCCCACTAGGCGGCTCCAGCCTCCTCCTCGAGCTTGCGCACGTAGGCGGAGAGCACCGCAACGACATCCCTGGCTGGCGCCTGCAGCGTGGTGACGAGGGACGTAGCGGGTCCCTGCAGCGCGCCGAGCAGCGTGGCATACACCTCGGCGCGGCTGGGCATAGTCTCGAGCGCCTTGAAGTCGCCGGGCCCGTAAAACTTGCCCTCAAAGACGGCCCCGACGAAATCGTTGGTCTCCTCGACGCGCTCCTCCTTCTGGAAGGCGCGGTAGGGCTTGAGCGCGGTGGGTACCTCCTCGGTGTGGACGAAGAGCCAGGCATTCATACCCTTCATGCACGGCTTGAGCGCCCTCCCAGGGGGTGCCCTCGATGGCTTTCCCCACCAGCGTGTTCTTCGCCACCAGCAGGCTGCAGGTCTCGGGGAGCTTGTCGCGGATTCCCTGAAGCTGCTTCACCGTCAGGCCCTCGTACTTGATACCCGCAAGGAGGTAGCACCCCTCCAGCTGCTCCCGGACGGTGGCCACCGTCTCCTCCTTGCGGCCCCGGGTGATGGCCGCGCGTATGATGGAGCGGCGAGGACGCTGTTGGGGACGGATCGAGGAGGCTGCGGCGTGGGTTCGGAACGCGGGGAGGGGCTTTGCGGTGGGAAGCGTGGTGGGGAGGAAGGAGGTCTCCATTTTGCGGGGCGGGAGGGCGCCGGAGGAACGGCGGGTTGGGTTGAGCGCTGGGAGGAACGAACGGAGGAAGGAGAAAGAGTGGAGTGAAAGCGCTTATCTGTGGGAAGATGAGAGGGAGTTCACGTGGACTTGGTCTACGGAAATTTAGATTATGTGGGCCCTAAGCGCTCAGTGGCTCGGCTGAAGCCTTGGACAGTTGGACTCTTAAGCTATCATCACTGGTCTTAAAAAAAGGCTAAATCTTTTTATGCGAAAGAAAAAAAAAAGGCTAACTCATGAATTTCTATGAAGTTCTACCAAATTAACTATAGCACACACAATATCAAAGGAATCGAGTAGCATGTCAACATCTTTCATGTACTGATGTACATCAGTAGATGTAACCAGCTACAAGAACTGGAAGGAGCAAAATGAAGAAAACATTTTGTGAGGACGTAGGAGAGAACATCTTGAGCTAATCAGTTCCATGCAAGGACCAAGGACCAGCAGAATCTATGCTGATTTTGTAAATTTGAAGTTGTCAGGCTGTTAAACTCGGGGAAAGCTAAAATTGGAAGTTCAATTTGGTTAGACTTCAAACAAGTAAAGAGCAGCCCGAGACAAGCAAATAATCTACATGGAAACAGGCACATCAATTAGAAGCAATGTGCATTTCTTTTGGTTCCACGGCATGGAGCCTTTGACCTTTGTACAGATAGTAATAAATTAGCGTCTTCAGCACCCAAAAGAAAGTGCAACAAAATATGGCCTGCTGTCTCTAGCATGTATTTGTTGGTAGAATGAATAAGAGATTGATCTCCAGTCAAGGATTATATAAATTTATAGACCAAAAAAGATGGAAAAGAAATGGGCTGTACATCTTATCTTGTCAAGCATGACAAATGACACTAATCAAGGGAGCATACATGGTGGTATCATCACTGTATACATTCCTTATCCAGAATATAGTTGATGGCATCTTCAACAGTATCAACAACCTGAAAGGCAAGCACAACTTTTATCAGAACAACAAGCAAATTATGATGATAAATCCAAGATAATGGATAACCAATGTTCTATCATATTTCATCACAATAGTGTTGAGTCAACAAATTTCAGTTAAGCAGGAATCCTGCTTTGATAGCATACGTGAGAGTCACAATCCACGAATTAAAAAAAACTTAGCTGCCAGTGAAACAGGAATATAACATTGCTAACAAAAAAATGAACTATGTAACTGTTTTCTTACAAGAAAAAAAAAAAGGCACCCAAATTGTAAGCCCACACCTATCACCAGCTGAACCAGGTTAGTTCCTACGGTATATTTTCCAGCGTTGTGGTGTGAAAGGACGTGCAATATAAGTTATAACACAGACATTTATAATGTTCATGCATTACACAAACAAAATGTTCATGCATTACACAAACAAAAACTAAGAGGCACATTTCTGCAGGTAATTACTCATTACTCGAGATTTGACCCCATGGAGATCAAAACTCTCTAGCTGTGTGAGTTGCTCTACTACTGAGAACGCTTAAAAAAGATAATGGAACTGAGACAATGAGTTTCATTATAAGATGAGCAAGTCGCTAATGGTTATTCTTGATTTAAGATCCAAACATCTGTCATGTATACATATATTTTCTTGTCAAACATGTGTTACAAGATAACAATACAGTCACAGCGTGGAACAAAAGTTTTTGGTTATAAGATATACCGCATCTGCAGGAAACTGTGGATCGTTATCTTTTCCCCTAAAAACACCCGTCCTTGTAAGAACAGATGACCATGGGTGGCCAGCCTGGAAAGTTCAAATTACACTGGTTAAGTATCTCTTGATAGGAAGCAATGGTCTACTGCTTCATAACTGCTTTCAGTTCAATGTAATAGAAGAGCAACATAGAAAAAGGAAAAAATGTTGAAAGTGGATGTGATATGTTATTCAACAGGGTAATGCTGTCTTCCAATGCATCAGGTAGCCTTTTTTTTTTTGGGCTGTACTACAAGCTAGCTGTTCAACTCTGCAAACATATATATTGTAATAATAATAATAAGGCAATGTTGGTCTTGTCAAGGAAATGGATATTGAAAGTTGTACAGCATCCTTGTACCAACAACCATTCCATGCAGTGAATATTTTTTTATATAACAAATGATTAAATGTAGCAAAGACTAACCTTCATAGCTCCATTGATATCCACTTTAGGATTATCGCCAACCATGTAGATAGTTGAAAACTGACAATCTTTTACTTCCACTGATGTCTGTGAATTAGGATACATACTCATAACAAGTTTTTCAAGTATGTTTGCTGCATTCTTGAACACAAATGGATTAGGTTTCCCATAAGATGTATACTTCAGTGGATGATCATTTATTCTGCAATTTAAGTGAGCAAAAACGGATTAAGCTGGCTGCAAATCCATGGTTATAAATTTGAAGTACAATATCTCATAAATATAAAATGGCTTACTGATTGAAGATGCTTTCCAAAGCTATCCTAAAGGCACCCATCCCAAGCCGCTCAGAAGGAAATGCAGCCTGCCACAGGATCTCAGAACTAAGTTTCTTCCAGTGCAATGTTCTCTTATTATCGTTGAACCGTAATAAGAGAAATTGCGGCCTGTAGGATGTTCACAGTATAGCACCATTCTTGACATATCATCTTACCTGGTATTCAAGATCATCAGCTGCAAAATACAAAGGAGGCTGATCCCCTTTTTCAGTCCCAGGAAGTCCACCAGTAGACAAGATGTCACAGAGTACCTTTCATATAGATTTTTTATAAAACAAATCACATTATTAAACTTGTGTATGACAATCTGAAAAGTAATCACAATTCCATGTGAACATATGCGCTTAGAGGAAAAGATGTTTATGGATCACTCATTTAAGATATTATGTGAAACGAAACAAATGCAGACAAAGAAGGTTTTCTATTAGTGAGGCACAGGCATGAAAGAAGTACCTGTAGATCTCTTCCCCAGTCAACAGGATCGCTGACAACAAACACTCCTTTAACTCGCTCTGAATAAACATCATATGATGGGTGCACTTTCGCAGACATGTAACTGTCTGTTTGCCCAACTTTCCAAGTCTTGAAAGGAGCCAGGGGATCAATATCTTCATAATATGATGCATATTCATCTATGGACAGAACTTTTCTGTAGACACAGATGACTCATGAGGAATTCACACAATAAATTTGACCCATGATTGTAATAGCAAGTTAGCAACATGAGGAATTACCTAAATCCGTACTCGGACATCACTACTGCAGGCTCTCCTTTTCCAACAGCAACAATAAGGTCATATTCAAAACTGCACAGTTCAAAAGGGGGTTCCATTCAGGTGCTACAGGTCCACAAAGAAACAAGAAATCATTGATGTAGTACTTGAAAGGCACACCGCTTCACCAGCTCTCTGTAAGGAGTATGTCCATGCACAACCTACATGCATCAGAAAATGCTGTAGATGGAAATTAACATAGCCAATGGTAGCAAAGGTAAAAAAAAAAGAGAAGCAATAATTCTATCCTTACTATAGGGATTTATTATTAGTTAGCTTGAAGGTCCACAGCTGTGAAGTAGATAAGCAATTACTCATGAGTAATACAGAAGTACCTGTGTTGGAGAAATGTTGACTCCTAAAAGTTGGCTTAGCTCAAGGGCCCTTCTGTGCTCTGGAACACCTCCTCCTACCAACAAATTGGCAAACCTTAATAACCTCAATAAGAACTTCAGCAACACAATTAAAAGTGCCATGCTCCATGGTGCCTTTGTACAACCCTTAACTGTGATACTGATGGCCATGTAAAAGGGAGTAAAGCAAAACTTATATAGGATTTACTGTTCACTGTTAATATAAGATATAACAATTATCCATAGAATTAAAAAGTTGATAATCAACCTTTCCAGAACAAGACTGCCGCTAGATGGTAATTCAAAGAACATGTTGCATTAAATGCAGATAATTCAACATTAGTCAAAGTAATCAAACACATCAGTCTAGTAAATGTCATATATTTTGGCAGTCTATCAAAGAACAGGTATAGTAGAATGCTTTGCTTGATGTATAGTAATCAAATTGGTCTAGTAAATGTCATATATTTTGGCAAAAAGAACAGGTATAGTAGAATGCTTTGCTTGATGTATAGTAATCAAACGCATCAGTCTAGTAAATGTCATATAATTTGGCAGTCTATCAAAGAACAGGTATAGTAGAATGCTTTGCTTGATGTATAGTAGGAACTTTTTAGAAATATCCCAAAACAGGGAGGTAGTATGCGACAATGATAGCAAAACAGGGTGCACAAATGGCACAGTGAACCACTCACCGTTAGTTAAAAACAGAAACGGGATCTTCAGGGTACCTGAAAAGGAACAAATAATTGTGATCCATAAATTTTAACCCTAACGACTTGGACCCATTCGACGAAATGCATAAATAGGCATAACTTAGCAAATAGGAACAGCAACATTGGCAGAACAAATTACTCTCATAGGTTCGCGCTCCAGGAGTAAATGATGCAGCGTAAATTTTAAATCCAAATAAGATTAATCGAGTAATACACAAGACACAATGCCTAACGACTTGGACCCGTTCGACGAAATGCTCAAAAGACACGAATGCGGCAGGCATGGCCAGACATCCGAGTCCACTTCGCCGTTACAAACACAGGAGCGAGACACTCTCTGAGCCCTCCTGATGAAACTGCAAGCTGCTTCAACGGAATGCAGCAGAGCACGAGAAAGCGCAAGGGCGTTACCTTCTTCGGAATAGAGGCGGCGGATGGCCTGCGGCGCGCCCCCGATCGGGGTTCGGCCGCGCAGGATGACCCCATCGATGTCGAACGCGATGCCGAAGGATGGCCGCGCCGGCGCTGACGCGGTGTGAGAGAAACGTTGGGCGAGATCCGACGGCCGGCGGCGCTGCACGGTCTGGAGCTCCGCCCGCGACCGCGCCGCACGGACCAGCCCAAAGCGGAAGCCCCTCATGCTGTCCCGCCGTGCTCTAGAACTCTACAGCTCGTGTGCTCTACGGCCTTTCGATTCTCTGCGAATGCGAGGCGTCTGGCTCCGCGCCGTCCGCAGCCGCGAGGCGTCGCTGGTTGGGTGCGCGCGTGGCGGCGAGCGAGTTCTAGGCTAAAGTTTCTCTACTGTGGCAGACGCGTGGGCCACACCTTGTGTGCAGAACAAACGCGAGGCAGGGAGAGAACAGGCGCAGGCGCGCTCTTCTTCCAAGGCTCGAGTCCCACCGCGTGGCGACAGCCGCATAACCGCATCCTGGCCACCGAGATCCCACGTAACTACCCCGACTGCCCGAGCTCGCCGGCTCGCCGCCACTGACCAGCCAGGAGTAGCCCAGTGCCCAGTGCCCACCGCATGGCCGCGCGCACACCGCTCGTCATGCCTCGCGCCGTCGCCAGCGCCGGTCCGCTCCCGGCTGCGGCCACCGTGGCCCAGCGCCAGTCTGCGCAGTGTCTCCGCGCGAGGGAGGTTGTCGGCGGCCTCTTCTTCGACCAGCGGACAGCGCGCCCGGTCCGCCGCCTCCTCCCTGACGCCAAGTTTGGAGCGATTGGTCGGTACTCCAATCCCCTCTGTCGTTTCGATACCGTCAGTTCGGTTCTCTGAACAAAGTCTCGCGTTCCCACGCTTACTCTATCATCAGTCACATGCTGTGTTTGACGCGATTTCCAGGGAGCACCGCGGAGGCCGCGCCGGTGGAGGGGCTCGCGCAGAAGCTGCAGGGGGGTCGAGGTGTTCGACCTGAGCGGCAAGGCGGTGCCCATCGTTGATCTGTGGAAGGAAAGGAAGGCAGTGGTAGCGTTTGCCCGCCATTTCGGGTCGGTTCACCGTTTATCTGGGAATTATTCATTGATTTATGAGTGACTGCTGTGGCTCATATGTTGGCATGCATACCTGTGCCTGTTTTCAGATGCGTGCTTTGCCGAAAGAGGGCGGACCTTCTCGCCGAAAAACAGGTTCCATGGCTGATTTCTCGCACTGCTTTATGAACTGCTTTTCCGGTTTATGTAGTTTGTTATTTTCCCTTGAATTCAAAATTAGTTTAAGAACTGCTTTTCCAGTTTTGCTATTTGTGAATCTTCTCATTTTCTTAGTATTGTAATATTGATTTTCCTAGAAACAACTTTAGCAAATTAACAGATTGGTTACAGGATGTGACATATATACGAGGAAAAGATTAAGCCACCTTAGAACAGGCAGGATTCTCTTTGTGGGTCCCTCTATATTCTGAATTTTGAACTTATTTCTTGGCTTGCCACTGATGTGCAGGATGTCATGCAAGCTGCTGGAGTTGCTCTTGTTTTAATTGGACCTGGTAGTGTTGAACAGGTATGTTTTCATCTACAATAAAAGAACCTCATTTCTATGTTATGTTTTTTAATTTGCTACTAGTTGTGAAATGCAAAATCTATGTGCTCAGCAAGAGTGATAAATGATTAGCCATCTTATGCATGCGATATGTGTTATTCGGTTCATAAGCAAGTTGGTATGCAGTTTCTAGGGCATCTCCATGACCATGAGACCCTCTATATGGCTCTATCAAATTAGAAAACAAAGCAAAAAAATCATGGTCCAATAGACTTTCTAAACTACCTTCCATCTTTTCCATCCTCCAAAACCATTCTTCTCGCTTCCAAAAGATTTGTTAGTCTCGTTTCCATGGTTATGTGCCACTCGCAATCAGCAGGGTGTAGCCAGACTGACAACAAGTTTGTAACAAAATTCCTTTCTTCTTAATGAAATACGGGTACAAACCCAATCGCGAAAAAAAACCCTTCTCGCTCTCCACTAATGGAGAGGCTAAATCGCTCTCTAAATTCAATATATGGTATCATGATTTTTTTTTTTCACATAAAGAAAGTTATTATAGACCCTTGGAGTATAGAGAGCAAACCTTAGAAAGTATGTTGTAGACACCAGATAAGATAGATAGATAGATAGATATATAAAAGAGGATGTTAATGGGATACCTCTCCAAATAGAGATATGGAGATTGAAAGTTTAGAGAGGTTCTTAGAAGGGTATCTGTTTCTTTATGTACCACAATTGAGATTCCGGTGATTAATGGTGCTTTGTTTTGATGAGAAATTAATGAACTTTAGTTTGCTAATTCTGTAAAAAAAGTAATGTTACTTTCCTTGAGAATATTACTTGAAGCACAACTCATGAAGATGAGCTACAGCATTAAATGAAAATTTCTGGTTGGTAATTAAAGTATTTTTTATGAACTCCATGTCTGTTGTAAATAAACTATCATGTTAATGATTGATTGCATCTTGTTTTTTCTCGATCCAGGCAAAGGCATTTTGTGAGCAAGCCAAATTCAAAGGAGGTCTGTTTCTTGAATAACCTCTCTCCAGGCCTTATGGTCACCACTTCTTTAACGAGTATAAATAATCATGTAATATGTGCTAAGATATTATACAAATAAAATTGTGCTCCTAATGTAATAATCAAGGTGGTATCTATGAAGTTATTAAGTTATCCCAGGATAAACATGTTCCTTCCTGTCCCAGGACATTAATAGATATATTTATTTTACAAGTGTGATTTGCAACTCAGCATAATCTATGATGTTGCCTTGACCATGACTTGGTGTGGCCGTATGCATGTATGTACAGATGTACTCAACTCCTGAATTAGTACCAGTATAGGAATCGCGGATCTGGGACTGAAATTTACGTCCGGAAATAAAGAGTTTGTCCTACTTTTTTGTTTGGAAAAGAAACCAACTGATTTAAGTTAGGGCAAAGCTGTTAAGGCATCACCTAAGGCTATATGGCGTACCCAAGTCACCATATGGCCTGCCTTAAGAACTTGGATTTGGGCGTTTTGTGATAACTGTCCAATATTAAATAAGCTAAGTAAAAAAGCATAGCTGGATCATTTTGTCTCTTTCTTTCTTTATTTGTACAAATGTAAAAAAAAAAAAAAAAACTCTCTTGATTTGCTGGTAGGTCTTTACGTGTGTAAATCTGTGACGATGTGTATTCTGATTAATACTTTTTGCTGCAAAACTTCAACTTCTGTATACCGTATAACAGATCTGATATTTTACATTGCAGAAGTGTATGCAGACCCAACACACTCATCATATGACGCCCTTGAATTTGCATTCGGGTTATTCTCTACCTTTACACCAGCGGTAACTCTTATACTGGACTCAATTTTGCATGCTTTCTTAGTTTATGTTTCCCAACATATACAGAAACGGTTCTTTCCATCATTTCGCAGGCTGGCCTCAAGATAATACAGTTGTACAGGGAAGGATACAGGCAGGACTGGGAATTGTCATTCGAAAAGAACACTAGGACAAAAGGTGGATGGTACGTTTGCGTTCTGGTTTTGCCTTTTTGCTTTCATATAATTCGAGTTGGCAGTTAGAGCTTTTGCATTTGTCTTCTCTAGCATTGATATATTGCATCTCTCTATCTTAGGTATCAAGGGGGACTGATTGTTGCAGGTCCGGGTATCGATAACATCTTGTACATCCACAAGGTCAGTCCGTCAGTGCCTCTCATACGAAAATTCTGTCCCTTTTGTTCCATTTATATAATAATAATATATGTACATAATCAATAGCCAATACGGGGAAACCCCTCCTGTTCTCATCAAAGGAAAATCATACTATGATACTGAATGCAACTTCGATACTGAATGCAACTTCTCTTTTCTGGTATCTCTTTTAACAGGACAAAGAAGCCGGAGATGACCCTGACATGCAGGATGTGCTGAGAGCTTGCTGTTCCTAGAAAATTAGTGTCCCCACGCCTACAAAGTCACTCCATCTCTTACTTTAAAAGTTAGTGTGTAAGCAGCCCTCAATCTTCACCGATCCTGTTCAGGGTGCGTGGGCACTTTTTGTTTCTTCTTTTTTTCCCCTCTTATATACGGGGCACGCGGGTAAAGCCAAGCATCGTGTAGATATATGTATGGTTCTATATAGAAAAGCCAAGTTACGTGTACATATGTATGGTTCTATATAGAAATTAATGAAGTTCGAGATATCTGCTGCAGGAACTTATTGCGTGATTGCATATTTGCATGTGCTATACTCATATGTCGCGCTGAGTCGTTTTTCTATTCATTCAAGCGGACATTGTAATTTGTATCAGCTCGTCTCAGGCTCTCAGCTACTGCGGCCGCGAGCCTGGGGGTGGCTGAGTTAGTTGAGCAAACTGGAAAGGCCCCCAGAGCCCAAAAATTCTTCGGCCCACTAGCCCAGCCGAGACGCCGCGCCCGACACAGCCAAGCCCATCCTCCAGTCCTCTCCACCCCCAAACCAAACCGCAGCCGCGCTCGAGCTCGAGCTCCAGCCCCGGTGCCCCCGCCGCCATCTCCGCCGCTCTCTCCCAAAACCCCGTATTTCCCTCCGCCGCCTTCCGATCTCTCGGTCCTCCCCATGTCCGAGAAAAAAAAGCGCCGCGCCGGGGCGGGCCCGGCCGGCGCCGCATCCAGCTCCAAGAAACCGCGCGCTTCCTCGGCCGCCGCGTCCTACGCCGAGTCCCTCCGCTCGAAGCTCCGCCCCGACGCCTCCATCCTCGCCACACTCCGCTCCCTCGCCTCTGCCTCCGCCTCCAAATCCAAGGCCGCCGCCAAGTCCCTCGCGGACCACGACCCGTCCGCGGACCCCAACTCCTCGTACATCGTGGTGGCCGACCAGGACTCCGCCTCCGTCACCTCCCGCATCAACCGCCTCGTCCTCGCCACCGCGCGCAGCATCCTCTCCGGCCGGGGCTTCTCCTTCGCGGTGCCCTCGCGCGCGGCCTCTAACCAGGTCTACCTCCCGGACCTCGACCGCATCGTGCTCGCCCGCCGCGAGTCCGCGCGCCCCTTCGCCAACGTCGCCACCGCGCGCAAGGCCACCATCACGGCGCGCGTCCTCTCCCTCGTCCACGCCGTGCTCGGCAGGGGCATCCACGTCACCAAGCGTGACCTCTTCTACACCGACGTCAAGCTCTTCGGCGACCAGTCCCAGTCTGACGCCGTCCTCGACGACGTCTCCTGCATGCTCGGATGCACCCGGTCCTCGCTCCACGTCGTCGCCTCCGAGAAGGGCGTCGTCGTCGGCCGCCTCGTCTTCGCCGACGATGGGGACTGGATCGACTGCACGCGCATGGGCGTCGGCGGGAAGGCCATTCCGCCCAACGTCGACAGGGTCTCGGGCATCGAGAGCGACGCGCTCTTCATCCTCCTGGTGGAGAAGGACGCTGCGTTCATGCGACTCGCCGAGGACAGGTTCTACAACCGCTTCCCCTGCATCATTCTGACAGCCAAGGGGCAGCCAGATGTCGCCACCCGGCTGTTCCTGCGGCGGCTCAAGGTTGAGTTGAAGCTGCCAGTGCTCGCGCTGGTGGACTCCGATCCATACGGGCTCAAGATCTTGTCAGTGTACATGTGTGGTTCGAAGAACATGTCCTATGACAGTGCCAATCTGACGACGCCGGACATCAAGTGGCTCGGTGTCCGGCCGAGCGACCTGGACAAGTATAGGGTGCCGGAGCAGTGCCGTCTCCCCATGACCGATCACGATATCAAGGTGGGGAAAGAGCTGCTCGAGGAGGACTTTGTGAAGCAGAATGAGGGCTGGGTGAAGGAGCTGGAGACGATGCTGCGCACCAAGCAAAAGGCTGAGATACAGGCCCTCAGCTCCTTCGGGTTCCAGTACCTCACCGAGGTCTACCTGCCTCTCAAGTTGCAGGAGCAGGATTGGATTTGAGAATTCTCCAATGTTAGGTACGAGATCTTTTGGTCTTGTCCACATTTCTTCATTGCTCGGCAGTAATTGAAATCGATGAGTGATCTTGATACGTTCTTGAACTTATTAGTGCATTCCACCAAGTACACCACAGCACACTTAGGGCCTCCAGCTCCATCAGTGACTTCTGTGGATGAGCCAGAGCCACCGCACTGGACACAGGAGGAGCTATTTTCTGCTGCTGAATAGTGGAGCCGTGTTCTTTTCTGGTGAATAATGGAGGAGCTAAAATTTGTGGTTCCTCCTTCGAGCACTTGAGGGGGATATATGCCAAACAAGCCATTAGGCATCCTTCCCCATGAGTATTTTAGCAAGATAGAGATCCAGTTTTTCAGTCAAATGTAAGTTAACCAAGATTGTTTTAACATTTGATATTGTGTTTGTACTTGCAGATGTCAGTAATTTCCATACCCAAGACCATGCCCTCCACTCAGTATTTTCTAGGACCAAATTGGCATGAGTGAAGACTTTGCTGTCTAGTTAATCACATGTATATTCGAACACGATCCGTTGTGTTAATTATTTTTGCTGGAGAACTGTTTCATGGAAAAAATTTGCTGCCAGATATGTACTGGTGTTTGATACATAACACAGGTGATTTAGACCGGTAGGGCCTCTTATCACATCGAACTTTGGTTGTTTCATGTCCTATTTCTGTAGAGCTTATTACTTCAGTGTTGACATGGAAATGGGATAACCCGGTTTGAATAAAGATGTACTGGAAATTGGTATATGACAGTATGACAGTCCACGCTTGATGTCTTTGGAAACACCATAATTATAAATTCACAAAACAGAACCCTCGCAAAAGAGTACAGAAAAAAAAAATTGTTTGGGTTTCTTGTTCTGAACAATAGTCGAGACTCGAGACTATTGCCTACCAAGTTGTGTCGTGTCATGTGTGCCTGGAATACCAGGGGCAATCACCTGTTTTCATATGTACATCCAATCCTAGAATAACTGTGCTAATTTACTGGTATACTAAATGGGCCAAAAGGGTATTTTTAAGGAAATGTCACTGTGCAACCCTCACGGCTTTCTTCTTCAACCAATGGTTTAGTGAGTTGATAGGGATTTTTATCATTCCCTGTGGTCTCCTAGTAAATTCGTTGGATATTTGTTCTAAATTGCTTCTAGATTTAGTCGGTGTTTTGGGTTTTGACGAAATAGGAGGGTGGCTTCCAGGTCCAATCAAAACTTCAAGACCCAGATCATCCGTCAAAACAGTAACTATTGCCTGTACAACTTCAACTGCATTGGTTTCAACTTCAGTTCTTGATGTCTTCGCATGGCCCGTGATGATAACCACATCATCCTGGACCACTCTTCCTGACCAATGTTTCAAAAGGCATTAAGCTATAAAAATAGAGGCTTGGTGGCATCTATGCTTTTTATCGTAAATACGAAGGTGACAGCTCAACATTACCTAGGAGGTGTTGCTCTTTGATCTTCCGAAGAACAGATAGAACAACAATTCGAGCTTCAACCTGCAGAATGCATGGTATTATGGTAAGCACAAAAAAAAAATGGTTTCTGTAAATGACAACATTCAAAATCAGTCATCATATTCATGTGGCAGATCGTCATCTGTGTTTCATAACTTGAATAGGTTGGGTGTCATTTATTACCTTTGAAAGGCCACGAACATCAACAATTTGGTTCTGATCAGCATCTTTTTGCAAGACTGTTACGACTTTCTCAAGAAACAGGTTGAAAGATTCTTTCCTGTTAGGTTGTAGATCCAAATTGTAAAAATCTTGATTATCACTGCGACTAGACAGAACTCCTTCACACCATTCCACTATTAACTCCTTGAGGTAATAGTCATTTGCCTGATACCTGGAGTGGGAATTTTTAAAAATTTAATAACAAAAAGAAATCCTAGACATTCTCACAATATCAGTCTATCAGAAAATAGGCTGTCAGTATGTTTCCTACAATGGAACGGTGCACCCAGGCACAAGATAACTAAAGCTTCAGTGGAAAAAATTGTAGGTTCAACACTTCTAGCTAAAGCTTCAGTAGAAATAATTGTAGGTTGAACACTTCTAATTTTCCATTATCTATGACGTATTCCATGAATTTTACATTGGAACATTTATATCAGAATAAAATTTTGTTCTTTATTTAATGCAATCACGAATTACTGCAAAGCGGTAATCTTATAATATGGAACAAGTAGAGCTGTCGAGGCAAAAGCACCTGTATTGACTTCAAAAGTATCAAAGAAACAACATACTATTGTTCTAGTTGCATACCCTGACTTCCTCATTTCCTGGTATATTGCTAAACACTGCTGGACCTCCTGTAGTGATCCATAATTGTTGCGTGCTGCCAGGAGAGTTTTGTACGTCACCTGAAAATGAACTACTATGTCATGTGCAATTTACATCAATGGAATTTTTGCAGGTTGATATAGAGCAAACCGTTTGACTATGCCATGTGTCATAACATAGTTTCTAACATCAACAAGCAACAGAGGACATCCAACTAATCAACCCAAATAACTTAACACCAAAAAAGTATGCATGCATCTAAAGCATTTAGCAGTCAGCAATGGGCACAAGCTACTCTGGATGAAATTAACAACACATTAGCACGATATAAAGCCTAAGCCTTCATAAGAACCTTAAATGCTGCCAGGTGCCAAATAGCTCATGGACCAAACAACAAATGCTACATCAGGAAGCACCAAATCTTGTAGTTAAGGAAAAGAAAAACATCAAAGCTTTGTACCATAACTTTTAGATAAAAACTCACCAAATTGGGCTTAAGTTGGTGTGCTTTCATTTCTTCAAACAAGTGCAGTGCTAACTTCAAATCTTTGTTTTCAACACATGCCTGGAGGATATTGTACCAAAAGCTTACTGGCAGACCATAAGTTTATCAAAAAAAAAAAAAGTGCCCATTAACCAAGTAAAAGGTATTGTCCAATGACCAACCTTAATAGCAACAGTATATGCAGCGACATTAAGTCTCATCCCAACTCGCTGCATTCTCCTTAGTGCCTATATCAAAAGGAAAAGAATAGCAATAATTAGTTTATTATTTATTGGGGAAAAACTAAAACCATAGCAATCCACATTAAGAAATAAAGTAGTAAGTGCCATCTTTATGTTTATCCAGATTAATGAAGAAAAAAACACATGAACATTGTCCACAATCATGGTAAGGACACTATTGGCACATAGTAGATAGGACATAGGAGCATCTTCTGCAACTTGTGATACTAAGAAAGCGAATTACCATGGAAGCAAATTAATTAATTAAGGATCATTTGCAGCCTGAACTCCAAGGCTAAATGGATTCATAAAATAATTCAGTATCTGTTCCGTCATCTATCTAATCTATTAGTTCTTTGATTCTATGTCCATAAGAGGTATATTAAGTTTTGTAAAGTAGAATACTTGAACAGAACATCAAATGAGGAAGGCATATTTATTTGACACAAAAGTTGATAAGCCAGATGTCCTAGCAGATTATATTGTGCTAAAAGATATCAGCATAAAACTTTGAAACATGAAACCTGAACAGCTCCGTCCCTATTTTGAGAAGTTCCATAAATATCCATGAGTATAGACCAGCTAATAAGATCAGGACAAAGGCTATTCCGCCTCATTTCGTTCATTACAGACTTTGCACGTTCTGCATTAGTACCACAAGCCTTCATCAAGATGTTATAGGTTGTGACTGTTGGCCTGAATGGAACCACCAATATAGTACTGCCATTACTAGGATACTCTTTACAGAATGTAAAGACACCATCAAGACCTCTCTTCTGTTCAGGGGATAGAGATATCTTGATACCAGATTCCTTCCAACTGTGGAACAAGCGGAAAGCTCTATCGTATTGGCATGACTTGACACAAGCAGTAAGGGTAATATTGAAGCATGGGGCAGTAGGTTGGCAGCCATCCCTTATCATTTCTTCAAGGATCTCTATTGCTCGATCAACCAGACCAGAATTTGCACAAGCATTGATTAACGATGACCATGTTACTAGGTTAAGACGAACCCCATTCGCTTGCATATCCTCTTTGATGTTGGAAGCCATCTTCCACATCTTTGCATCTGCAAACACCTGGAATTTAAAGAGAAAAGAATTCTGGAAACCATAAAAAGTCATGATGCATGGACAACAATAAGAAGAGCCCCCATACCTTCATCATTGTACTATATGTGAAAACATCTAACTTTAACAGGCCATCACGTTCCTTTTTCTTTATTTCCTCATAAATTTCCTGAGCCAAGTTGAATTCTCTAGCATTGCAGCATGTCTTCAGAAGAATATTATATGAAGTCAAATCAGGGGGGACACCAAGATTCTGCAATAACACAAAATGGTGTAAACAGAAACAGTAGCTTAAGGTCATTGTGTGTCTGTGCTGTGCATAAGATTATAGAACATATTCGGTCATGAATGAAGGAAAAGTAAATCAAAGGAACAACCAAAAGCACAGTGTAAAATTGTTTCAGTGAATATAATTAAAAACAAGAGATGACAAGCATGCAATGGCAAACTGAAATTGTGCAGAACACACAGCAAGTGAGAAGAACTAGTTGAAAGGTTGGCACAAAAAGGCAAAATATGATGCGGCAGAATAAATTTGAATGAAGCTAAAACAACCTACCTACGAACAGCGACAATAAAGTAGAAGATGCATTACTTGCATATGCTTGTAGACTGAAAAGTTGTAGCTCAAGCTATGGGCATTAACATTCATTAGGCTGTTGAAGACGTATGTATTTGGAGTAATCTTATCAGCAAGCAGCCCCTGCATATGATTCACGTGTATGATATATGAGTGAAGTCTGGAACCACCTGAGTATTAGAGCACCTGTCTACAGCAGGTGAACAGAAGGTAACTTAGTTGCATATAATTTGAGTATTCCTCTTACCTGAGAGAGAGAGAGAGAGAGAGAGAGAGAGAGAGAGAGAGAGAGAGAGAGAGAGAGAGAGAGAGGGAGAGGAGAGAGAGAGAGAGAGAGAGAGAGAGAGAGAGAGAGACAGGGGGAGAGAGAACTTCAATGGAAAAGGGATTTAATTTGATTTTTCTTATTGGCAATGACTACAAAGCCATCCCTTTTATAGAGACACCTTATTAACTTTAAATATAAGAAACTCTCTAAACTTAGGGAACCTATTTCTAATGCATGGAATATATCTACAAATGTAAAGAAGCAAAGTCAGCTAACAATCAAATTAACTGTAGTCAATGAGGGATATCAAGTACCTCAAATATAATTCGAGCCTGTACAGAAGAGCCACAATGGCCACATATATCTATTATACTTCGGCATGCAAACATATTGATGCCTCCAAGCTGGTCCTTAAGTGCTCCAAAGATCAATAAAGCATTTTTCAACTCCTTTCTTCTCCCAAAATCTTCCATAGTATTGCAGAGTAAAAGTTGGGAATTAGGAAATATGCGTGCATACCTACATGTCAAAAGACAATGCCTTGCAGGTATCAAGATTTCTGGAAAGCGTATGACATTTAACAACTCCCAACAGCATGATCCAAGGATGAAATCCATGTGGTGCATAAAGTTTAAATTTCTCAGAAGAAACATGCCATGCTAACACTAACAACCTTGAAGTAAACATCATATATTTATTGGACAGAATTCGAGACATGTGTTAAATAAAGATGTGATAAGTATGATCACCTTATGGCCATATCTGGGTCACGCTGCTTGACAAATATTTTCAGTACATCCATGGGGTTCCCAATGCCTTGAACATAGAATCCATACCCTAAACAAATAGTAGATCAAAACAAATTAACAACAATTCGAGATTTAACGAATTGCCATATAAAGCATGGGTAGGGGAGAGTTGATAACAAAAAAAGGTACACATGAACAGTGTTCCTACTATGCAGGATAGACAGCAAGTCAGCAATGAAGACTTTCAGCAATAAAAATATAAGAAAATAGTATGTTGGTAACATGCAAATGAATGCACCTCATCATCAATAATTATGGCAACTATATAATGTACAGTAATCAAATGCATACTTCCAGAGCACAAACAGCACTATTCAGCAAGCAAGTAGCTGCTAGTTATGTTTGTCTGCATAGGCACAACACGTTTATCCTTAGCAGTAATGCTGCCAAGTTTTAAAAAGTTCTGGAAGATATTAAAAAGAGAAGGTAAACATGTGCTTACATTTAAAGCAGGATTTATGCAATATATCTGGGAAAAAATGACATCCTGCGCTACAAAAATGAGATGTATCGTCTTACCAATTAAACAGGTAACCAGGTAGAAACCATTAGTTAACTGCTAGCTAATGATATCAAACAGATTGCTGAAATTAGCATCTTAACCGCAGTCTGAAGACTGCTTAGTAAATTAGCAAAATCACCTAAATCATTCAATAATACTCCGTAGCAGATAAACAAGTAAAGAGATTTTATCATCTAGCATGAAAACTACTTATGATTAAAATTTTGAGAGATCCACACCCGTCTAAGAACATGGTAAGCAGGTGATCATCAGTGCATAAAGCTACATTAGCAAACCAATCGTGATTAATCCATAGACTTAATGCCAACATTATAATATAGGGGGGAAACCCTAACTGCAGCATAGACATGAAGGGCTTGGGGGCAATATTACGAGCTAGCGCCTCGACGACCTCCACGAAATCCACCATTCGTCGCTCCTCCAGCAGCATCCGGCAGGCGCCGGCGACAGCGTCAGACGCGTCGGCGTCGAGCATCTCGACTGCGGGGACGCGCACGCGCTCGGCGTCTCGGAAGAACTCGAGCACGAAGGGCAGTCCGCGCTCGCGGACAGCAGCGGCGATGCCGCGCGACAGGAGACGGGCGCTGATGCGCGCCGCGAAGCTGGGGTCGTCGCCCGCCGCCGCGCGGAGGCCCTCGGCAGCGAGGAGGAAGTCGCGGAGGCGGCCGGCGCCCGCGAGGTTGGATGCGACGCGAGCGTAGTACTTGATGGCGGAGGGGTCGCGGCCGACGCCGACGTCGGAGAGAAGGGGGGAGGGCCTTGGCCCTGGGTTTGGATTTGGGGTTGGGGTTGGGATTGGCATTAGGGGTGGGGTGGCGGGTTGCGAGCGGCGACGGCGGCGGTGGGAAGGGGACGGTGGCTGCGGGGACGAGGAGGTCATGGCCAAGGCCATGGCGCGGGAGTGGGAGTGTGGGACTGGGAGTGGAGATGGAAGCGATTCGTCTCCAAGCGTGGCGAGGTTTTGGGTGGCGCGGATTTTATTCGTTTGGATTTGGATAGGAAGCTAACTCTGTGGACTGGAGTTGATACTGTTTTTTTTAAATTTAGTCAGATTTAAAATAGTTAAATTTTAAAGATTTCTAAAAATGTTTTTTATAAAAGAGAAAAGAGAAAACGCAATGAGAGAAAAGAGAAAAAAAAATTTTATAACCGCTAGTACCGATGTGTTTGGTTATTCTAGTCGCCTGACGCCTGGCCTTGCCTGCTTGTATGAGAAATGAGCAACGAGAAATTTATCCATCCAAATGAGCCATTTTGGCGCTCTCGCGTGAGCAAGCAGAATTTTGGCTGCATGAACTTTGAAGTGCTCAGAGTAGTGGGGAACAGATGATTTTAGATGACATTTTCATCTTCAAATTTCATGGATGTTCGATGAAAGTTGTTCTGTCGTTGAATCTTACAACCATAAGTTCATACTATATAATATATTACTTTCCAAACTTTCATAAGTTCTTATGTTTGAACTCATAGCTGTAAGGTGAAAGTGATTTTGTAGTTTAAACTCTCAAGTTAAAGCCAATACACCCATTTTTTTCACGACCGTTTGTCGCATGTTCTTTTATTAATATAGGGAATAGACACACTTCCATGAATTCTGATATTTACTATTTTTCTATGATAATATTGGATTGAAATTCAAAGTTACCATTAAGCTATTAAATTCAAAGTTGAACAAGGCTACATTTTCGGTCCTCGTATAGTTTTATTTTAATTGGCACAAATAAACCAGGATAATCACGGAGCTTGGAAGGTCCTATGTTAGAATTTTTGAGACGTGGAATTAGGATAATGATGCTTTATGTTTGCTTTATGTTTGATTCGAGCATTTAACGACGAGCGGTGGTATAGTTTGATTCGAGCATTTAACGACGAGATCAAATGCAACCCAAATGGATAATGATGCTTTATGTTTGCTTCCCCGTCAACAGAATCCGATAGCAAGGTAACCGAATATGTACTTCAGTAGATTGATTACGCAGATTGAGCGGCAACTGATATCACTCTCGTTCGCACTGTTACCACAGGTCAACCAAACAAAACATATAATCATCGATTCTCTTCCCGTTCCAGCGACCGAGATGTTCTTCACGATACCTTTATGCAACCAAACCACACCTAAAAACAAACTCATGGAATTTTGTGGGCAGCAAACAAAGAAGAGAAACCTTTGATGTGGGGCATGCCAAAAAAAAAAAAATCAGACATTATTGATTGCTTGAATTCATGCTATGTAACCATCTCAAAAAAAAAAAAAATTGCTATGTAATTGCACTGCCAGATCACACGAGGATATGCTGCTAGTGAATGAATCAAGAAATTTCGAGCAAGACAAAAAAAAAGTGGCCAAATTTTAGCAGACTTTCGCAGCTTCCCATTTGAAAAACAACGAACTGCGGTTTGCCCTGCACTACCGTTGCCCAAGGCGTAACGGACGGTTCTCTCGTACACCACACACACTGTGGTACTGTGGTACAACGGGATCCCCGTTGCAACTCCTTGATCCTTTCGTTCATACCAACTCCTCTCGCTGTCTCAGATCCCCTCCCACGCCGCCTCCGCCACCAGTCTCCCCGGCAACCGGGATAAGAGGAAGAAAAAGCCGCGCGGCGAAAGGAACAGGGGTACAGGTGTGGGGAAAACAATCTCTGATCGGGTGTCCTGCTAGGCTGATAGAAACTGGCAGTCATGGATATGCTGCTAGGTTCCGCCAGATTCTTGGTGCGGCGGCGTCCCCCTCGCGCTCGTCCCTCGCTGCTCTCGAGGCTCCCCAGACAAAAGCGGCAGCGACAAAGGTGAGCATTCACAAAGGTAAGCATTCTGATGGCTCATGGCTGTCAAGTCCCTCACTGCTACCGTTAAGTGTTCGGTAAAATACCGCAGTGGATTACTTGACTAGTGCCGGTGTCGGTTATGCATTGACGCGTTGTGATCGAAGCGTGAGTATGGCCAGTTAGAGTCTCAGAGATACAGTATTTGTTTAGGTTCATGTGATCTGCTTCCTTGATCGTGTAGGGCTTTCTGCTAAGACTTATTGGATGATGCTTGCTTCCTTCAATTTCAAGAAGGTGCAGTTTTGGTGGTTATCCTGCGACCATTGGATTTGACGTAAAGAAATGTATTAATGCAAGAAAAAAAATCAACTATGCACCAATTATGTAGATTTTCCTTATGTTGGCATTCATTTGCCTAATCGTAGCCAATTTTTAGTCCCTTTTTGGTCTTTGACACTATGCAAATTTTCATTCACCGTACTGGAAACCTTTTCTGTCTCCTTTTTTTTTT
The DNA here is from genome assembly GCA_015844335.1 of Chrysopogon serrulatus. NCBI lineage: Eukaryota > Viridiplantae > Streptophyta > Magnoliopsida > Poales > Poaceae > Chrysopogon > Chrysopogon serrulatus. Next base: position 23,068 of record JADLZL010000496.1, on the reverse strand, counting down.
TTCGATTGTGCGCTGTGATGGCTTTGAAGAAGAGAAAGCAGTGTTTCTGCCTCACAGAGATTCCTACACTCAAATTTGCTTTATTTTTTCATATACTTAATCTATTTATCCTAAAAATTACTAATCACCAGACTCTGGGTAGTCAATATTTGGATTTGATGTTGACGTTTGCTTTGATGGAAGTCTGTTCTACATTATGATACATGGTTATGCATGATTTCAAACCGCTTTTGGTCAGAATTTTGTTGTTGTACTGCCTATGGAATCTAATTTGTTAGAGGAGCCCTTGCTAATTCAGTTAAGATTATGCCATAGTAGCTTTATAAAATACTTTCAACTAATTGTTGTATCCATATCAATTTGAAACGGAGCCTAATAGGTTAATGTTAATATCGAAGCTATACGATGATAGAATGGATAAATGGGGAAATGCATTAGCAGAACACTGGTATCATGCAAAGCAAACTTTTGTTCTCTTCTAGAAGGGAAACAATAGAACAGCAAACTAGCTAGTATCCTAATGTTTTATGTATTGATAAAATCTTATTTTAAAAAAGGTTATTTGCAAGTTCCTCCTGAAGGAAAACAGAAAAAAAATCAGTTACTTTTTTGGTTCAATCAATCAGTTCAGGTCTCCTTCCCTTTGTTCTGCAGAGAAGGTTAGTTATATTGCTGTATCTTGAAAAATCGCCAATACCAATTCCTATGTTCAGCAAGTATATAATAAAATAATACTCGGTGCTCTCCTGCAAAACAAAATTCTAACCGCAGATAGCTTGCAAAGAGAGGATGGACCACTGTTCTAATTTGCAAAGTTTGGTTCCAACATCCCAAAAACACAAAGGATATTACTTTATATTGTTCCTTTGCACAGGATGTTTGGATAAAATTTAACTGGATGTACATGGCTAACAGTCTGCAATTGCAAAAGGCCTCCTAGAAAAGTGGTGGTAGTGGATTCTAGTGTTAGTTCCAGCAGTGGCATCATTGTCCACACATTTGAAACTGTTGGGATAAACCAAAACATAAGCGTTTGAAAAAACAAATCTGACAAACACATAGCATCCACTACTGCATCAGGGAGGATATTGCTCACAGAAAGTTAGCATTAGGAGTTGTATAGATTTTGCTCGTCGTTTAGATCTTCTGATGTGACCTCCTGTAACTTTAAAAACTTCTCACTATCTTTTTTTATTATTAAGATGCATCATACGGGCACCGTTCCTTCCTTCCTTTATAAACAAGAAAAAAATATGCACTCCTTATCTGTTTTTAGATACTGTTACGAAGGTAGTAATAACCATGTCCGTCAGGTGAAACCTCTACTGACTGGGACAAGGCATAGGCTGCGTTTAAGAAGAAAGGGAAGAGGACCCTCTTTTCTGATTTCTCACCAGACAAGTATGTGACCTGGAACCCACCGCGCAACGAGTATCCATTGTCAGAAGAGGTTGATCCAATCAAGAGAACTGAAAGATCTAACTTGATGCTGTGGACCAGTCCCCAATTTACCTTGGTGGGGGCAATTATCATCGTCTTGACATTACTAATCTATAAACTGGTTGTTCCTCCCAAGTAACTGCAGAAGTGATAGCTAGGAGGTGAGCTGTAAACCAATATTTAACTGGGAGGTCTGTATTGTACATTTTTTTTACGTGTACTATACCAACTACATCAATATTGCCTCAATTGCAAATTGCAATCAAGTAGTATATAACACCACTTCCATTCGACCATTCGATTCCGGAGGTTTTCTTCACTTAGCTGCTCTCTGAGTCTTTGTTCCTCCATTATAATGAAGAACTATTTGGGTCAGGACGTCAGGTAGAATAATATGTTGGCCATTATTCAATAATCATAATACATTGTTGATGCTCGTGATGTAACTTTTGTGCATTTCTCACTTCTCAGCAACTGCAATGTTTGATCATCGAATATTAGCTGTATTAATCAGTGAAGGGTAGTTTGTAGTGTTGGGACTGCTTGGGCAAGTGGTTGCAAAGTATCAGTTGGAAACTGATGGACACATGAGAATCACGTTTCTTACTACAGAAAATTTCAAGTCAAAGAAGACAGAGCATTTGTCTTCATACAATAATAAGCCCTAGGCAGACAGGAATCTTGCTTAGTAGATGTAAAGTTATATAACTGACCTTGTTTCCTAGGCCCTAAATAATTGGCTTATGTCTCTTGTGTTGGAGGCATCAGGATGGTGTGTTTTAACATCCTGTTGAATATACATATAATATATAGAGGAAATGCAATTCTAAAATAATATATCTGCAGACTTTGATCATTACATCTTTATATGCAGCATCTTGGATCAAGTCTTTCAGACTTCTCATCCTTCAGCTTGAACAGTTCCCAAGATTTGACTCTTGTGGGTTGTTGCAGTGTCGGTCTGGTAAAAAGAGATTGGTTCGCTTCTGAAATTACAAACCCCAATTTTAGCATTCTTAAGATATCAGGCTGTTTAGAGCATCTGGAGTTGGTTATGTGTTATCTTCAGTCATTCACTAATGAAAAAAAAATGTTTACATTTCAGCCAAAAACAGTGCAGAACATATAATTTACAATATTTTTTATGAATTATTACCGTGATAATTATTTTTGTCTCCTGCTTTTGTTGCTCTTGCACTGCCTTTGATTCCAGACAGTAGCAAACAGAAAAATGGTCCATGCTGATGACCAAGACTTTCTCCCCCTGTGTGAACGGAATAGATGGGTCACAGGGGTAGTGTGTCATTCAAGTCAACTCCTCTCTGGATTACCAAATAACGCCTTGTTTAGATGGAGGAGAGAGAGTGAAATTCGTAACTGTAGCACTTTCGTTTGTATTTGGCAAATATTGTTCAATCGTGGCCCAACTAGGTTCAAAAGATTTGTCTCGTGATTTACAACCAAACTGTGCAATTAGTTATTTTTTTTACTTACATTTAGTGCTCCATATATGCGGGTAAAAACTTGATGTGATGGAGAGAGAGTGAAAAAAGTTGCAAAGAGAACAAGGTGTAATTTGTAACAACTTTGGCCTATCTGTACCTGTACTTTAGTGGCTCATTGAATGTGCCTTGTTGTACAGATCACCTACAGATGTCTTAGGCCTTGTTTAGATGCAGGTTAGAAAGAGAGTGTAAAGTCCTCAGAAGACTTCGTTTGTTTGTGGTAAATATTGTCCAATTGTGGCCCAACTAGGCTCAAAAGATTCGTCTCGTGATTTACAACCCAACTATGTAATTAGTTATTTTTTTATTTATATTTAATGCTATTTACATGTGGGAAACAATTTGTGAGAGGAGAGAGATTGGAAAGTCCTGTAGCACCTCGTTTGTTTGTGGTAAATATTGTCCAATCACCCAACTAGGCTCAAAAAAAGATTCGTCTCGTGATTTACAACCCAACTGTTTTAGTTCTTTTTTTTTTATTTATTTAATACTATTTATATGGTTGATGTGAGGAGAGAGAGTGGAAAAACTTGCACCAAACTAAACAAGGCCTTAGTTTATGTCTGGTTTTGGGGCATTTGCAAGGTCCATGGCTAACAAAGAACCAGAACTGCATAATTCTAGCATCAGTGAATCTACTATTTTTCTTCTCCTGATCTTGTCTAGAAACCAAATCGCATTACTAGTATTGATTAATGCTTAGACCATGTACAATCTCCATGGGCAACTGGACAGCCAGACAAGGGCATAATTTTCTATGGCAAGCCAGCTGGATTGCTGATCGCAGAATCTAGCCAGTCATAATCCAACGTTTTTCGGAGTAGCTTTGTGACTACTCTACCCAAACACTGAAACACCAGTCTGGCTGGTCGCCATTGTTCTTGTAAATCTGATTTGGTCGCTGGTTAACCAGCAGAGGTGGCTGATTATTCCCATATCAGTAGTACTTTTGTTATTTATTATTCTCCACATTTTACAGCTATCACTTGACAGTGTAACCAGATACCATGGAGGTTGAATAGCATACGCCAAGCAGCACACTACTACACATAAGACGGAGTCTTTGTGATGGCATTGCAAGTACAAGACGCGGTTTCTCTGGACTGAATGCAGGACAGATTAATAGAAGTCTTTCAGAATTGAACAGTAGAAAATATCCAGTTGACCCCAGGCGTTCGCGACTCCATAATCTGGAGGTGGACAGCCGATGCTACTTACTCTACCCGTTCAGCGTGGGGATCCAGTTCAAGGGTTCCTATGGCGGATTCGAAATGACCTCATTTGGCAAGCGCATGCGGAGAACAAAGGCAAAGTGTTTGTTTGGATCCTAGTGCGGGAAAAGGTCCTAACGGCATAATCTTCGAAGAGAGGATGGCCTCATCAGGACCAATGTGCACTATGTAATGGACCTTTGGAAACATGTCTTCACCTGTCACTCCTTTGCCCTTTCGCCAAGGCAGTGTGGAGCCAAGTTCTTTCATGGGAGCATTTCGACGGACAGTTGATCCACCCCACTCAAGACCCACCAAACCTGAAGTCATGGTGGGAAGAGGCTGCAACCAAGATAGCGAAGCAAGAAAGAAGACGATTTAACGGGATGGTCATCTACACGCTATGGAATATATGGAAGGAAAGGAATAGGAGAATCTTTAATAACGCCCATGAGTCGGCAATGCAAGTGGCTTCAAGGGTAAAAGAGGACATCGAGCAAAGAAAGAGGGCTTTAGCTTGGGGAGGGGGCAATTTTGTGGGAGGCATCCTGTAAACCTTTTGGGGGCAATGCCCCCCTTTTTCTGTACATAAAACTCTTTTTAGTTTGGTGCTTAATTGAAAGGCAGAGCTCCTGCCGTTACGTTCAAAAAAAAAAAAAGAATTGAACAGTAGAGTACAAGTCACCCGAACGTTTCAGACAGAAGTGAGACTGACTACTGAAAGGGAAGCTGAACTTTTCAAACTTCAGTGAGGAGGTCCTTGCTCTCCAAGGAAGCTTGGCCCCCACTCCTCCCAAGTCCCCAGCATCCCCTCTGCATCTCATCTGCAACTCTGCTCTGCGGCTATAAAAATGGCAAAACTTTCGCCTGCACCGTCACTCACTCACTCACAACACAGCCGCCACACGGCACTTCAGTGTTCAGTCCCCAGACTCCCGTGCCTTCCTGACCAACAAGCCACCCACAGCGACGATGGAGCGGCGGCCGCAGCAAGAGGCGGCGAGGCGGACCCTGCCGAGGCGCGGGCAGATCAAGGCGCGCATCTTCGCAAGCCTGTTCCGGTGCATCGTCCCCAAGGCACCCTCGCGCAAGGAAGGCGGCAAGAACAATGATGGGAGCAGCCACCGCGGCAAGAACAACGATGGCGGCGGCAGCAGCCACCGCCGCGTTTCCCCTTCCCCCGGTGGCTGATGCAGTTCGAGCGAGGCAAGATAATAGGGAGAATCAAGCAAGATGTGGTGTCGTGATGATCCCCCGTCGAGAAATGCTGTGCAGACTGCAGCGCCGGTCCTTGAACCTGCCGAGAGTCTTCGGGGGTGGGATCGGGTGGGTGGAGGTGTGCACTTCGGAGCAAGCTGAATCTGTGTAAGTGGTATGGGAATATGGGATTCAGAGTTTCGGGAGTTCAGACAGGGCTGTGAATAATCTGAATTCCGAAGCTTTCTGTGATCGAAGTTGTCTCTGAACTCCGGCAGCTCGAGTGCTATGTAATGACTCTCTTGTCTGTGTCCTTTAGCAGTAACTTCACTATCTTGTGGTCACCACTGTCTTGTGGATATTATGTAGTGGTGACTTCTGGATATTATGTAGTGGTGATGAATTTCTGTTCTGTTCTGCATCACGGTTCTGTACTCTGTTTCTTTCACTTGAACAAAGCATTACTCTTGTTTGATGAATCTTCCAAGACAGTGGTGATGGATAGTCCTGCTCTGCGTTACGGTTGTGTACTCTGTTTTTTTTTTTCACTTGAACAGCTGTGATTCGTGGAGGGTTGCGAAAGCTCGTTTACAATGATAATGCTTCTCAGATACCTACAAGACTACAATACGTATCCGAAAGCCGAGTAGTTCAGAATTCACAATTCAGACATGTCAGTTCAGAATTCAGATAGGACCGTGATAATCTAAATTCTGAAGTTTATTTTTGGTGGAAAAAACGGTGTCTTACTCCGGCATCAGATGGAGTAACTCTATACTCTTTTCTCTTTCTCTTCTGCATTGTGGTTGCTTACTCCGTTTCTTCTTTCACTTGAAAAGGCTCTTTTCTAGTAATCTTCTCGAACCAACGACGTGTGGATACTTGCAAGGGATACCGATACTTCCCCAGCAGGCATTGAACAACCGCAAAATCACTTGAATGTAGAGCAGCGATGCATACATCTGTGTTCGTTTAACGCCCCTGCGCATGGTTCTATGTTCCACATTCCTGTTGTGACATGCATGCGAAGAAGATGTTGCCAGTCAGCCAAGCTTCATCGTGAAGTCTTGCACTGCAAGCAGCACCTGTTGTCTGCTGATTGGGCCCGACACGGCATCGGCGGCTGGGGTGCTCGGTGGCCAAGACGAGAAAAGTGGCAAGCCTTTTTGGTCCCACTGCCCGACCGAAGCAACGGCGTATTCGGCGACTTCGTCATCCACACCCTCGCGCCTTTGCCAACAACCCTGCGTTTCTTTTTCGTGGCGTGCGGCGCTTTTGCTCTGAATATATCTGATTCCATTTTTCTGTTTGTGGGCTATAAGGTGGGTTGAGGTGAGGAACGAAGAGAACGTGTCAAGCCCCGGTTGGCTAGAAAACGTGGTGGATCCGTTCAAAAAAAATTAACAGGACTAGCAAATTTGCTGCAATTGGACATACAACTTTGTTTGCATGCATGCAGTGACTAAGTGTGAGGTGAAATCAGATCAGGGGGCTTTCGTAGTGATAATTTTTTTTATCAAATGTCATTTAGCGGCGGAGAATCAAAAACGTTCTTCCTTTGTTTAAAAGGAAGAGAGAAATTCTCGTACTAGGTCCTTAGCATGCATACGTAGGAGGACGTTATTTGTTTCTACTTTTTCAGCGGCAGACGCAATGACAAGTCAAAAATCACGCAAAAATCAGGAGCCACTCGATACATAGGTTCTGTAGGATAATCCCATGGCTCGCATTGGCACATTGCCACGGGGACGGGGCGAAGCCGCAGTACTAGGAAGGCTCTGATCCCAATTTTTTTTTTCATGGAACTGAAATAGTGGACGACTGGAGCGCCCACCGATCTTTCCCCTGACCGAATTCCCCCGACACCGAGATCGCGCTGTGGGCCTGTGCTGTGGGCCGGTCCAAACGACAAAGGTAGGCCACCGCTGCCACACGGGAACACGGCCCTCTGAGGTTGGAGGGCTCAGGTCTCCGCCCGGCGCCTCGTGACTTCAGAGCGAAGAAAAAGGAGGACCTCTGCCTTCTTGACGTCGCACCATGGCACTATGGATGGCACATGGCACTATGGCCTGGCCAGCAGTTCGGCGTGCGCAGATGCCTGGCGCTGGCGCCTGGCTGTCACGGTCGCGTCGGGATGGGGGCGTCCTGCTGACTGCTGTCAAACGAGCATGTTCATTGAACATGCCTGCGGCTGCGGAAGTGCGGATCCACCCAAGATTCCGAGCCCTATAAAAAGGCGCAGGTGGTGGCCCGCCATCATGAGACGTACTCCCTCCATCAAAAAAAAAAAAAAAAAAAAAAAAAACGTTCCCGAGAAACAACTGCCGGCAACTTTTATAAATAATAAATATCATCGATTAAGATTATAATTAGTATCACCGGAAAGATCTTTAGATCTAGTTTTTTTAACAAATTTATTTAAAGATATAAATATTGTGCGTATTTTCTATAAACCGAGTCAAAACTTGTGGCACCAACACCCAAAACGTCATCCGAGGGAGTACTACTCCTAGGCTTTGTTGAGATTGTAATTTTTACAATCTGAACGAGAACAACTATATTTTCGTTTGTATTTGACAAATATTATTCAATTATGAACTAACTAGGCTTAAAATATTCGTTTCAGAACCAAACCGTGCAATTAGTTATATTTTTATTTATATTTAAAGCTCTATACATGCGAGTAAAAATTGATGTAATAGAGAGAGTGAAAAAACTTACAAAAGTAGGTGAAAAAGAACAAAGCCCTAGCCGAGAATCTAAAGCCGAGTCACGAGGCAATCCAGATATCAAGGAGAGAGAGCAGAGCACACTCTTGCTGCAGTCCCGCTTAGCGTAAGCCTTGATCATTCGGTGAAGTGCGGGGGCGTAAGCGCACGGCGGGTGATTGAACCGTGAGACCATCTGCTTCTGGGTCGGTACCGCCCGTCCGGACAAGCGGCGGATGGCGGACCGATTCGCCCTTGGCCGTATCCGAAAAGATGCCACCTCATCCGAATCGCGAGCTCCGTCAGGGAAGAATGGGGGATATAGCGGCCGTGCGCTACGGCCCGTCTGGACCCCACCTCGCCCAGCCCCGGGAGGTGAGAGAGACCAGAAGCCTTGTAGGAGGAGAGAGAGACAGCGGCCGTAGCCGAGGAGCGGAAGGAGGAAAGGGCGCGCTCGCCCGGCGCCCCGCGCGCCCCTTGGCTTCCGCAGCTGCCGCCACGCGACGCCCACATGCGCTACGCCGGCCGCCAGCCTGGAGGCTCCGGCAAGGCGGGCGGCGCGCAACCGCCCGCCGCCGCGAAGCGCTGGCGCCAGCGCCCCCGCCGCCGTGCCTACTCCCACCAGCCCGTAATCGCATGCGCGGAGATGGGGATGGAGAGCGACCCGCTACCGCCGGACCTCGCGGCCGAAAGCCCTCCGCCATCCGCGACCCGCCCGCCGGAGCCGCGAGGCCGGAGCCCGGCGGCGGCGCTGAAGCTCGGCCATCGCAAGCGAAGCCGCCATGGGGAGCATGGCCGCCGACGCCGGCGCTGAAGCGCTGGCCGCTGCTGTACAAAAGGAGAAATAAGGCGCAGCGCCGGGCCGCCTGGCCTGACGAGATGCGGTGCGGTGCGGTGTCTAATGGAGAGAGAGGGAGGGAGAGAGAGAGAGAGAGAGGAGGTGGGGTGTTTTAATAAAAAATCTTGACAAGTGGGCCCATGGCAGATAGAGGATGAGATAGAGTATGGATGAGTGCGGAAAAATGCAGTATAGAGGATCGAATCTTGATGACCAGACTGGAATATTCTCTTTAGAGGATGAATATAGAGCACGACAGTGCGGATAGCCCGAGCCGGGGAGATGTGGTTGCACAAATGACGCGATTCAAGGATAAGATCGGACGTGGAGCGGGGTGCCGTGGTATGCCACTTCAGGTTCGGTCCGAGCACAAACAAAACCACCACGGCCACCACCAGTCCACCGCCAGCGAGGAAGAAAGAAGAGAGCGGCCGGTCGCGGCCTGGGGTCAACAAGTCGTCCCAGGGCCACGTGCGCCGCACAAGCTATGGGCCCCACGAGGGTGACATGACGATCCATTTGCAATGTTTCTTTCTTGTGTGTTTGTGTTGTCCTTTTCTGATTTTGAGAGAAGAAGTAGAAACGCCTGTTCAGCTGCCAAAAAATTTTTGCTCAAAAATTTTTGGGCAACAATGCGCACATATATGGAGTATCAAACATGGATGAAATAAAAAATTAATTGTATGGTTTGGCTGTAAACGATGAGACGCATCTTTTGAGCCTAATTACTCTATAATTAGCCATAAATACTAATTATCTTTAAGTGCTACAGTAACCAAATGATTTGTCTCATCGTTTTCAGACAAGTTATAAAATTACTTTTTTAATTAGTGTCCGAAAATCCCTTCCATCATCCGGTCAAACATCCAACGTGACACTCCAAAAATTTTCACCCCCAGCTAAACACCCCCTCATGTTTTCTGTAGGAGCAACGGAGTGGGACTGCAGACTGCTCGTCGTGTCCGGTGACTGACTGTGAGAGTCTGTGCCTCGGTGGCAATCCTTGTCCTTCCAGCCAACTCCGGAACTCCAGTCTTGGTGCTAGCGTGGAGCTGCACGCCTGCACCTGGATCTGCGTCTGCATCCACCATCGGAGTCACATGGTCATGCATGCAGGTGCAGCCGCTCTGCTATACTAGCACACTGCCTCGTCGCTATAGCACGTGCCATTTCTACTTGCGTCACTGCAGCGACGTAGCCGAGATTTACGTCATCGCGATGAGAGACGTGTGGCACGGCACGATACACGTCGTCCGATGATTGTATCCAGCAGAAGGGTCGAGGCGGCCCCTGGGCCTGTGCACCGGCACCGGCCACTGCCATCAAGCACGCGCACTAGGCGTTGCCACCGTCGCCCCGTTCCAAGAGAAGCACGAGTACCACTGCAGGAGGCCAGGGGCCGGGCCCATCGCCAGGCAGGTAACGCATGATTTCTGTTTCTGCTGTGACCCCTTTGCCACCTGCTCCCTCAGCTCAGTGGGTCCAAGAACTGAGTGGTTTAACGCACGGATGCTTGGATGGTTTTATGCTTTAGGAAGAGTGCATGGGTATTTTATTGACAGCTGCTGATGTGATGTCCAGCGCACTCTTCTTAGAGCATACTCCCTCCGTCCCTATTTAATTATCGCCGTGAGTTTTCGTGCCACAAGTTTAACTTGATTTATAGAAAATATGTGCAATATTTATGTCTCTAAATAAATTTGTTAAAAAACTAGATCTAAAGATCTTTCCGATGATACTAATTACAATACTAATCGATAATATTTAGTATTTATTAAAATTGCCGGTATTTGTTTCTTGGGAAGCGCAAGCGACAATTAAAAAGGGACGGAGGGAGTAAAACCACACATGAATTCATTTGAAAGCGATAGCTGAGATTGAGAGTGTCTCTAACAACTAGCTATTTAGTTAGATCTGACGTGCAATGAGAAAAAGTAGAAGATAGAGTAGTCACTAACGACAAACAAATAGTTGATCTATTTCACGTAGCCTTAAAATATAAAAGAAGAAAGTATGGGTCCAATAATTATATAAAATAGTATTTGGTTTTATCTTTCACCTCCACATCAGCTAGCTACGTAACTACCATAATTGGAGACACCGTGAAAGGTAGTGCTAAAGACTAATCGACCAGTCGTCAATTCAGATTCCTCTATGTATATTTCAAAGATTTCCCCCTTGTTATTAAAATTCTACCTAGGTGTAAAAGACAAAAAAAACATTGTGTTAAAGAAATGACATTTTGCCTATAGCATAGTACTCCTGCAAGATGGCTACATAGGCAGTGGATATATAGCAGGTCACCCACTTGTGCATCTCACTCTCACACGGTCACACACCCAAACCGGGGCTCTGGCCTCTCACCAGCATTCCAAGCTCTGTGTGTGCGAGAGCGCGGCAGCATGGATGGCCAGAGAAAGAAGCCCCACAGCAACCCGATTCCAGCAGCATCATCAAAGAGATCGTGAAAGACTTGATCTCGGCAGGAGCATTAAGAACCCTGGCGATGGTAGTGACGATGACGGCGGCGGCAAAGGGGCCACAAAAGAAGAGCGGTGGAGATGCTACCGGCGCCTCCGGTGGTGCTTGCCTGGCTTGTGCATGATGGTACATGCTTGTTGCTTCTGTTTCCTTAAGCCTGTCTAAATTCGTATGTAATGTTGAGTAGGATGTGCATGTGGTGATGGTGGTAATATGTAGTCCAACGGTGATCAAGGGTTTCGTGCCTTGTAACTGGTGTGTATGTTGTGCAACACACTTTGTTGGATCAATGAATGACTGCTCGCTTTTCTTGCACTGTGTGATCATCTCGCTGCTGTTAGGGTCTGTTTGGTTGGTGACTAGAGGTTACCATGCCAAAGGTTAGTTATATCATAGTTTTTTCGGCCGCGGTTTGGTTCACTGCCAGAGCTATGGCACGTTAAACTTTCATAGTGTAACATTCTCATGTTAATCATATTGCATTGCATTTGCATTAATGCATAAGCACCATTTTGCATTTAAATTATAAGCATGAGCTATTGCAAGTTTCTATATGTGCAATATACATGATTGTTAACAATCTCAAAAATGAGTTAAACATGTTTAGAATTATGTTTGAGACAGGGTTTATACACAACTTTTTGCTTAAACATGCTCACATGGGATGATAATGACATTTATGCTTGTTATCAAGTTATTAAGTAGCTTAACATGTAACTATATGATTTATTCAGTTTTTGGTTGAAAACCCTAAATAAAAGTTGAAGTACAAAATATATGCAACAACTTTTATTTAAGGCTCTAGAACTGAATCCCATCCTAAATTGCTCAATTAGTGACCCTAAATTTGAATTTGAATTAAAATCAGCAAGGGACTTAGGATTTTTCCAGAATTGCAGTAATAAAGTTCACTTTTTAGGGCTATGCAATTTTATTTTTCTTGAACCAAATTCTGGAAACCAGTTCACTATTTGTTGGTACAATGTTTGTACTTCACTACCATGTATTTGGTTAGGCTTGATCTTGCCTGGTTTATCATTAATTAAGTGCCAAAGGATGCTAATTGCTATATTTGATTGCTGACTTAACTGAATAAGCCTGAAGGAGCTCGAGCATTGTGTTTTTAGGAAGTTTTAGCAGCTTATAGTTTGCAGCTCATTAGGAATTAGCTAGTGATCCTTTAATCAAAATTTGAGCCCACATATCGAAGATTGTAATGGTGGAATTGGTTTGCAATTTGGCAACCGGAGCGAGGGTTAGAGCGAGGAGAAAACGGGGTTTTCGATCGGCTACGATGTAGTTCGACAGGGGCGGGGACCTTCTCGTCGGGCGCCTTGGTGGCCGCCGTCGTCAGTCGCCACGCCACGCGGGCGATGAATAGCCAAGTCGCGCTGGTCGCAGAGAATGGAGAGCGTCGTCGCCCATACCGTTGCCCATGTCGTTGCCACCGGCCGCCACTCACCGCCGTTCTCTTTCCTTCCTCTCTCTGTTCACCGGCGACACGACTACGGTCGTCCCAAGGCTTGCGCCCGCCCATGTGTTGCTTGCCACGGGGAACGGCCGGGGGAATGCGCTGGCCATCTCTCCCTCGCACGACATTTGCCTATAAATAGCCCACACTGGCCGCCGTCGCCATTTTTCTTCTTTCTGCCGCCAACGACCTGAGCTCACCCCATCGCCAAATTCGCCATCCGTGATCCATCACTCTCAAATTGCATTTGCCACCAGTTCCGCAACCCTCTTGCGTGTCGATCGCACCCGCTCTTATCAGTTGAAACTACCAGAATCACCCGAACGGCTTTGTCTCCTTCACGGCCGGCCAGAGCGCCGCCGTGATTGGCTCCGCCGCCACCGGACCGTTCCATTGAGCCGAACAACGTTCTTGTCCTTGTCTTTGGGTTCACCTTGATCCCTATATCACGACGAGCTAATTGGTTTCGTTGCTAACGCACAGGAGCCGTCAGAACGCCTTCACGCCGCCGTTTCCGCCGTCGGAAGCGCCCTCTTTCGTGGCCAGCCACCTTGGTGACATTCCCGACGTGTCTAACGTGAGCACCGTGTCCGGGGAGGGTCGGCGATAGTTTCATAAGTATTTAATTTAATCCTATCATGCCCTAACGGCCGAACGCGTGCACCGACGAGCTCAGCGCCCGCCCCAGCCGCCATGGCCGCCCGGCATACTTGCCGTAGTCTTTGGCGAGGCCAACTAACCCCCTAGAATGGTGCGCGGGATCACCCCCCGAAACACGTAGGTGGAAGCCGCGTCGCCGGGCGACCTCGCCGACGGCGACCTATCGCCGGGTCAACGGCCGGCGCCGCCGCTGTCAGCTCAGGGAGCACTGTTGCTGACCAGCGGGACCCACCTCGTCACCGCCACGCCACGCTGAAGGGTTCCCGTCTTGCGCGACTGTTTTCACCTTTATTTGAATTTCTAAATAGTGCTGACTTTTGTCTTTTTGTATAAAATTTATTTGAGCTCCAAAAATTCTGAAAATTTTTGTGTAGCCTCCCTATGATGGAATCTGTGTGGGAAAAATATAAAACCTAGAAAAGTAGCTATTTTGGCTTGATCAAAAATTGCCCTTTTAATTAATAAATGGACATTCCATGATTTTTCTAGAATAAAATATTGATCCAAAAATCATGAAAAATTATTTTACACTCATTTCATGGTAGTAACAGTCTGTATAAAAAGTTTGAGAAAGACTTAAGAATGTTTTATAAAATCATTATTTCTAAAATTAGAAATAAAATAAAAGGAAAAATGGTATAATTTCATGTGTGTGATATTTGAATGTTCTAAATCCATGCTTTGCTGTTTTAGGCTTTCAGAGTACTGTTTGACCTTTAAGTGTTCCAATTATATGATATGTGCTTTATTATTCATGTCATGCCTCTTGGGATATACAAATAAATATGTATGCATTATATACCTTTAAAAAAGAAAGCACTATCATGTGATACTTGTATGGCTTTCTAAGTTATGTTGTTTTACCTTGGATCATAAACCCCACTGATCCTCGGCCTCTCCATTATTTAGTGATAACAATTTGAATATGCTAATTGATGAGTGATGAATGTTCCTTTGTGATAATTAAATCATTTCTTTTCGGAGAGGAGATATGCACCTACTCGTGTGAGTTAAAAACAAGTAATCTTTAGCGTTCTTATAAACAATCTTGATAATATAGTGTTGTCATCGAGAAAGAGAACTGCACACATGGAACCTTATGTAGCTTTCCATCATTATCATGATCATCACATTGTGCATCATTTCATGTTATAGTTTTTCACCGGCGCATTCTATATGCATTCTTGGTATTCATACAATGCATACATTCGTATAGGATCCGAGGGAGAACCTACCGTCAAGTACACCGTGATCGAGGAGGATCCGCAGAATCTCCACCCGGAGGAGAAAAAGGAACCATCGACTCTGTCGAGTGCCCGAACCACGGTCCCCTCTACTTTTCGCCGAGGCAAGCCCCGAGCATCCTATTAACCCATTCTATTTGAAATGCAAATATTTACTCCAATTTACTTTATTTTATACATTACGTTATAAGAATTGCGTGACACCGTTGTTGCATGAACACCTTGACCACTCAAATACACCCTTTTTATTCTACTAGTATTGGTAGATAGTTGATGCTTAGCCATGCTTAGATAATTAGAAGTCGGATGATTCCTGTCATCCGCAACCCGAGGTTGATACTTGTGATGTCCTAAATCATATGATGGACAATAATTGGAGACCGGACGGAGATTGTGTTTTTCGTCTGTGTCGATTAAGGACCGAGCCGTATTCTGGATCTAGGTGTGAGATTGAACGTACCTTCACATAACCACCGAATAACTCGTTTCGACGGTGAAACTGATTAGCCTATTCGAGGTGGTTCTTGAACCGCTGATGCATTCTTTGGGACGACCGGGCGGGGAAAGGGTATCGGGTCAAGACCCCGCGTGACTACGGCTCACGGGCTGAACGGGCATGACTTGTGAGACGCAAGCACCATGAGCTTTGCAACCTGATTCAATTCCATCTTTCGAATAGAGTGAACAAAGTGACTCGAAAGCGTGCTTTGGTCCGGCTTGCGAGGTGTGTGATACTGTGCTTTACCCAAATTGGTGTAATCGATTCGAATCGCCGTCTCTCCCGGATAGTGAGAAACTCATACCTTTTCGCAGAGACGTAGTTAAGAAATGATAACTAATGTTGAGATTAGAAGGACTATGTTATGGTACCTCACTTCGTAGAATTGTTTGCTATAATTTTTTTTAAAAGGTAATGTAGCCAATGCAAGAGTAGTTCTAAATAGTCAAGGAACTTGATCATAAAAATTGAAATAAGGATTAAGTTAGTAAGCGTTTTTCCGTAAAGGTTGCTAGCCAATGAACCTCCCTTTCATATTTGTCATGTACCTTTGAAACCTTTTTCTTTTCCCTGTCGGGTAAGTCTTGCGGAGTACAATTGAGTACTCAGGGTTTTACCCATCGTTGCAGGTGACTTGCTTTATGAGGATTATTGTGTTACTTGCTTTAATCCTGTGGATGGCGTGGATGGGTAAGGGCCAGTGGGCTTGGCCATATCTATAACTCTGTCACCATACTTGTAAAGGAGGCTTGAATAAAACTGGTGCTATAAAAACACTTATGTTATTGTAGTTTGAAATAACGACTACTTTTATGTAACATATTGGAATCGGTATTGTAATAACACTCGATGTATAATTATTTCCGCCGTACTCTGTATGCTGATGTATGATATACCTTGATCATGATCCTGGTTGTAAGTTGATTTACCGAGGTCCTTCGTGACATTCGGCGGACTACGGATTTATTCGAGAAGCGGTGTATGCGTGTCAACGTTATTACGAGAGACGATTCACGCTTAATCTCGGATGGATTGGTCGGTTACGTCACACATAGCACCCTACCGCACACATCATAGACTCATTTTCATGCCAAAACTTGCCAAAAGTTTGGCGCCGTTTTTTCTCGCCACATTTTCTTTGGCAGCTACAGTTTGCCAAAACTTAGGCGTGGCAACTTGAGGTCACCAACCAAATAGGCCCTTAGTATGTCATGTTTGGGTCGTTCGATACATCTTCCTAGCTGGAGTTGCGTATCACCCTATTTATTTCCAATTTGGCAGCTCATTGCGAATGTGAGAGATTATTGCCCACTCATGTGGACGACTACTCTTTTTGCATTCCCAAGCACAACTGACTTCAATCATCACAAGCATAAAAAATAGGGCCATGTCTCTGTTACGGTCCACCATCCTGGCTACTAAAAAATTGCACTACATTTGATGTTAAGGCCTTATTTAGATTGTCTCTAAATTTCAGATTTTTTTACTTTCTCTATAGTCGCATGCATGGAACATTAAATACAAGTAAAAAATAATTAATTACACAGTTTAGTTGTAATTCACGAGGCGAATCTTTTTAAGACTAGTTAGTTCACAATTGGATAATATTTGTCAAATACAAACGAAATGCTACAGTTCCAAATTATTCTAACTTTCCCAATTTAAACAAGGCCTAACTAGAAAAATGAAATATAAATTAATTACATAAATGATGATTAATTGGTGAGATAATCTATTCAACATAATTAGTCCACAATACACGTGAACCATAAACTGGTATGGAGAACGAAGCAGAGCAAGTGCTCGCGATCGCGATGTCATTCGGACTTCTAAGTGCAGAGGAGGCAACTAAACATTGCGCTACACAACCAGACCAGGGACACAATACTACAAACAACATTTGATCAGGATCTTTGCTTTCTTTTGGGTTCTGTGCCATGGGATTGGCCATAAATGCATGGACGATCCAAGAGAAAAAATATTGTATTCTAGTCGTCTAGCCTTGAATTATAGGCAAATCTTTTCCTACACCTTCGAGCATAAGGCATCATAATCGTGCCTTTAAGGATTGAGCTATAAATTGATTTGGTCAATTATTGCTGAGTCGGCCGAGGCCAAGACAACTTTACATTCTTTTTTTCGATTCTCTGACTAAAGTTACGTTTTTTCTATCATATTGAATGTTTGATACTAATTATGAGTATTAAATATAGACTAACTATAAACTACTTACACAATTTAAGGTTAATTTGCGAGATGAATCTATTAGGTCTAAATAGTCCAGGATTTAACAATATGATGATACCACGGTAAATATGTGCTAACACTGAATTAATTAGCTCCAGGTAACCACCAATCAATAGATACAGAGGTAACAACTCAATCGATAGTTGCAACTCCGGGCTTGGTTGAATCCTACCAAACCAACCACGCATGTCCCCTAGCGACTCTGGTCACTCAGCGCTGAGAGTGTGTGTGAACCCTGAGATCTGTGAGTCGTGATAGAGACGCGTCCTGCGTCGTCGCATCGGCGATCACCAGTCTGGCCTCGGTTTGCGCAATAATGAATCGATCATGCCTACTCTCTCTGTTAAAAAAAAATTGTAATTCTCACATCATAAGAAGTCAAATATTATGAACTTTGATTAAAATTATATAAAAAAATAATTAAACTTATGAGACAAAAAATAAGTATCATTGGATTGGTTATGAAATATATTTTTATAATAAATTTATTTCGAGATATAAATACTAATAATTCTTACTACAAACTTAATCAAAGTTAACATAGTTTGGTGGCAAGACGCTTCTTATAATTACATATTTTTTTGGAACGGAGGGAGTACTAGTGCTACTGCTAGTAAACACAGCACTGAGGTAGGCAACCAATGTCACGGGTCCTGCTCCACTAGACGAGCGAATAATCCCCATAGCTCTCGATGCAAAGCTCTTGCGACGACTAGTCGTGCCCACTGCCCAGGCCAAACATTTTTTTTAGCTCCAACTTGGCACAAAACCAATGCCAATAGTCTGTGCTCAACACATGGCGTTTGCGATTTTCCTCCCAGTATAAAGAAGCCCCCAACCTACCCAGCTATCACTCGCGCGGTCACTTGCACAAAACCACTCCTCAGCCTCGAGGTCCGCGCGTGGCTTGGCAGCATGGACAAGCAGGAGGAGAGGAAGAAGCCCCACGGGAATCCATACCCCAAGAGGGGCAGCATCAAGAAGCAGATCATAAGGGACTTAAGCGGCGGCGGCACCGACGACGGCGGCAACGGCAACGGCGGTGGCGGTGACGGTGGTGGTAACGGCGGCGGCTCCGGCTCCACCGCCGCTGGCTACTACGGCGCCGACTGACGCGCACGGCGCGTGCGCGCTTAGGACGGTAGGTGCGACGAGCCCCCCGTGATGGTGGTTTGTTTAGCTGTTGCTCAAGTTTGGCTGCCGCGGCCGCGCGCCGCCGGCCGGTTTGCTGCTAAAGCTAGCTAGGCTAGCTGCCGGTTGCTAATTAATTAAGCCTGCGGATTGTGTTGGGGTGGACTGGTGGAGGACCAGCGTGTGCGGATGGTGGTGTACAGATTAGACCGTGTGTTTGTGCTGCTTTGGCTGTGTGAATTGTGCTAAATAATTCTGGATCAATCGATGGGGCCGCACCTACCTAAGCCTGTGGTTTGCATCTCTCATCTGCGAGTGAATGTTCTCTTTGCTGCACCCGGTGATCTCTCGTCGTTGCTCCTTCTTTGTACGAACGCATGGATCCACTGTCCACGAGGTGATTTTGCTGTCTCCCCTCGATCGGATTCGTGTGTACTGTGTATCCTTTGGACTTTCGGCATCTCGAATCATGGATGCGTGCATCAACTGAGAAGATTCGAAACCGTTTCCCACCACATTTGTTCCGGGAATAATTGTGTTCATCTTTGAACAAAGGATGCACTAAACTAAACTCTTTGGAGAATCTAAGCTTATTGTTTATTATAAGGATAGTGTAGGTTTATTTATTTTGTAAGTTTATTGTTAGTGACTATACATGGATATGGGTAATTAGCCACGGTATTTTCTTTATTTCCCCCAAAGAACAACGAATCATTATATTATATTAAAGAGAAGCATGTTGTCTTGGGCAGTTGGGGCTTAAAAGCCACTGCCGGCGTCGCCCTTATCCGTTCCCCACCTTTAATCCTTCCATAAAGTTTTTGCACCAGCCCACTTGCACGTGCGGGGAAGTCTTCGCATTGAACCAACCGTCGTCTCCTCCGAGTGCCAATGTAGTAGTAGACGAGTAGAATACAGCGCTCCGTTCTGAAATACATGCACTTCTAACTTTTTTATGAAGAGATTACTGTTACTGAAAAATTACATTGCACCACGGAAAAGTCAAAAGTACAAAGAGACAACTAGAGTTATGTGATCTTGTGCACTTGCATTCTGGGATAATAAATTTTGATGAACTATAAAAGAATATACTATACGTACTTTATTATCAGCACGCGCACTCCTGGATTGGGCGTTAAGGTAATCTGCTGGATACAGCTCTCACGCTTGCACGTTTCTGGATTCCGGTTTTCACTCGTTGCTCGTCGTCACCCATCAGTCATCACGATCTTTCGTCATTGCTTGCGTGTGATTGTCCGGTTACGCTCGGCCTCGATCGGCTGCGTGTTCAGGATGCCTTGGGCTTGTTTTCTTTTCTCTGTTTTTTTTTTTTTTTTTGATAGAGGGGCTTGGTTCCGTTCTATTTTGCCAAGAACGGAGTAGCTTGCACTATAGGCCCAAGGTTTGTCTCCGCCGCTGTTTGGGAGCTCTAGTTGGGCCTCCAGCCTGTAATCCTAAAAAGGCCGAAAATCATCGAGCCCAGGTAGTGTGGTTCGCTGCCAAGCGCACACCGTCACACGCACCTCGGGCCTGCTCGTCATGCCTGCCCACCAACGCACGCTGGTGAGGTGGAAGTGGAACCGGTCCAAAACATATTCATCTCTCTCCTCTAATCCAAAGCCAAGCTCAACCAAAATAGAAGGCCACGTCACCGGCTATTCCCGGCCGTCGGATCAGGCGGCCGGACGGCTCAGATCGGGTGATTTCTGACTATTTTGCAAAAAAGTCCTCGAACTTTATATGAATCAACCAGCAATCCACCTCCTCCTCTCATACATTTTTGAAAAAAAGACCTCAAACTCTTCGAAAATAAACCCGCGGTCCAGCCTCTTCTCCCCTCCCTTTCATGGGCCTCGGCCTGCCTCCCCTCGGGCCTGTTTTCGCCGGAATTGGGCCCGATGGCCTTTTTAATTTTTCAGCGAATTATTATTTATCTAAACCGGCTGGAATATTATAAAAATCATAACAAATCAAATAAAAATCAGAAAAATACCAAACTAAGTTTGTTAAACTCTACACAGCTAGCACTACACTCTAGATACATAACATTCCATATTTTTTAATTTTATTTCTATAAACATAAACATAAAAATGCTTCTTTCTCTCTTAATAAAAAATATAATAGTTCTATTTCAACGCCTAGGATAATATATTACTTAAATAATAATACAAGTTTTTATTGTTAGAAATATAAATCTAGATTTCTCTAGAATTCTCTAAAAAATAATAAAGTTAGTTTCTTTATTTAAATTGATACGAAATTTATATCATATCACACCCATACAACGCACAAAAATAAAATGATTCATTATTATACAAAAATATATTTCTATTTACTCATAAAATGGTCCTCTCTCTTAATGAATATTTCAAATATTTCTTTCTCCAAAATAAATATAGCCAAACCCTCCAAACCATCTCTGTGTTGCCGGTTGCTCCCAACAACATTATAACAGGGACTTCCACCAATCACAAAGATCAAAGCCACCAATTCTTCTAATATATGCCTCGATCCTCTCAGATGTCAGTGCCTACACATCATTGACCTCAATCAAAGTACCAGTCTGCGTCTGATCCCACCAACTCTTTAGAATCATCCGATTGACCTCAAACTTCTCTACTGAAATAATTGTGTTCATGTGTATACCAAGCCTATAAAGCACCACCTCTGCTCCTTCAATACCAGAGAATAAAGACAGTACATTCATGCATTGTGAGTACATATCCTTGAGGGCTAAGAGATGGTAAGCAACAGTATCAACTTGAAATGAATGTCCTAGAGATCAATACCTCTCTGTCTTATAAACACCTCTAATGTGATCCTTCAGAAAGCCGGATAGAAATTCCATCTCATCAGGCTCCAAAGGAGCAACCTTGTTTAAGCCAACACGCATAAATAAAAAAATTTATTATTATATTAAAAAACTCCCATTAACTCATAAATGCTCCCCTCTCTTAATAAATACTTTCAATATTTCTTTATCCATAATAAACATAGCCAAAAAAAATAATCTCTGAGAAATCACGCACGCTCGAATCATACGCATTGTAAACTGGCCCAATACGGACGGATGCGCGGCAACGCCGCGCACGTGGTTTCTAGTACTGGACAAATTTTGTGACGGCATGCTCGCACTCATGGTGGCGATTGGAGCTTTTCGCCGATCGCCATCGAGCAGAAGCAAACAAAGCTGCTAGCGCGAGCCCGTCGTCGCGAATCCCGCAAAGCAGCACACGTAACGCGCGCCGTGGGATTGGGCTCAATAAGAATAAGAAAACAATTTCCGCCGATGCCGTCCGCCGTGGGATCCACCCCCAAGTGGAGCTGCCGGAGGAGAATAAAACAAAACAATTTCCGCCGATGGCATCGCGCCGTGCGGCTGTGGGGGCGCGGGCCGTAGCGGAATCTGCCGTGGAAGTCGCCATCACCATCAGTTTCGCGCGAATCACCGCCGCGCAGGTGTCATTACCCATTGTCGCGCGGTGCGCGTACGCATTTTTTTTGCGGTTGGTGCCGATTCCCGGCAGCAACACCGAAAGGGGGCCGACGGGCCGTGGTGTGGTGGGGGGACGGACGTCCGGTGTGGTGGCCGTGGCCGTGTGACCGACCGGGTGGGGTTGGGGTGGGTGTGGGTGTACTGGGTGGGCTATTTTTTTAGCCGGAAGCCGGATCGGATAAGAAGATGCTTGATTGCTTGCTCGGTCGCCCGATCGTCTTGTATTGCTTTCGCTGATGATTCCATGCTTTTTACAGTCTTCGTCTACGCCTTTTTGTTTATATATACCGCAACGGCGGTGATGAATTGATTTGAGGCGTCGAAAGCAGGACAAGACTATTATCTATCGTGCGTGTGTTCTCCACGTGCTAAGCTCAGTTTAGAGAGCTAAGCTTGCACACTGATCCGCCCGGTTCAAACCATCTTTGGACTTTGGACGTGCCGTGGTCCACCGAGTCACCCTGTCTGACTAAAATTGGAACGAAGGCTTCACAAAGATGTCTTTGCAGCTCACGTTCAGACGCCCCAAACGGTCAGATCCAGATCAGGGCCTTGTTCTCTTTGGTGAATAAGTTGCATTCACTTAGCTTTTTGTAGCGTTCGTTTGTATTTGACAAATATTATCCAATCGTGGCCCAACTAGATTCAAAAGATTCGTCTCGTGATTTACAACTAAACTGTATAATTAGTTATTTTTTACTTACATTTAGTGCTCCATATATACGGGTAAAAATTAATGTGATGTAGAGAGAGTGAAAAAAGTTGCGCAAATTCACCAAAGAGAACAGGGGAGAAATCTCCACAGTTGTCATGTTTTTTCAAAGTCGTGATGTATGGGGCCACCTGGTTCTCCTCAGGAAAAACAGTGGCTGCCGGAATAGCTGATCGTGCAGGCTTTTGGTCCAGGGTGAAATTTCATAGTGGCAGCTGCAGCAATAT